>JACXGI010001633.1:75972-88415 GCA_016801175.1 Esox masquinongy
ATTAGAGTGTGGCACCAGGTGTCTTCAATATTGAACCTTTTCACAATATTCTAATTTTCTGAGATACTGAATTTGGGGTTTTCATTGGTTGTCAGTTATAATCATCAAAATTAAAAGAAATAAACACTTGAAATATATCAGTCTGTGTGGAATGAATGTATATATTATACAAGTTTCACTTTTTGAATGGAATTACTGACATAAATCAACTTTTTGATGATATTCTAATTTTATGACCAGCACCTGTATATATAATGTATAATATATGTAATGTAAAACAAATAAACACGTGTTATTCAAATAAATGACTTTAGTTCAACTTTCAGATGCCTAAGACTTTTGCACAGTACTTTAATTGTAGATCAAGTCAGGATCCATACCAAGACATATATTTCAATAGCAGGTCTGGCCTAGTTTGCCTAGAACTAGCCAAGATGTCTGGCCTCTTTTTTTTCCAGCCCTAGGACCATATTCATCACACATTCTAAACTTCAGCTTCAACTTAGGAATTATGCATGATGATGTGGAGTTGTTGACTTATCCACAGAACTGGAAATACTTGTACGTGGAGAACCTCTGTGCAATGAATGGCAAAGCCTTTTTGAACTGCCCCAGAGGGGAAGAATAAAGTTGGATTTGTTGTTACATTTCTAGTTTTCATCCAAAACAGCAGATCGGAGTAAAGATAAACCAATTTATTAATACAAAGGTATTTTAATTGATCTAAAACTGTTCCAACAATGTAACTTTCACAGCTCTCAGTGAACCATCACAGCGTTCACAACCAACAGTCAAAATGATTGGTCATAATATGTCATGGGCGTGATCATGATTGATCAGAGAAACGGCTCCCAAGTGAGAGTGGTGAGGCCTTAGTGCCAATTCCTCCACAAAATAGCCTCTTCTTTCCTGGATAATGGCTTCACTTCACAGCTCATTTCAGCAGTTACAGCTTAGTGGTAATGGATGTCACTTGTGGCTTAAAGGCTACCATAACAACTAACACCATTCATTAATCCAAACGTTGCCCAATAATCCACTGGTATTAACAGCAGTTTGACTGGACCATTAACTCAGTGTTGTTAATCCCAATAATCAATCGTGGTCTATTCTTTTCCACGTCCTCAGACTATCTTGACACCCTGCCCGCCAGTGAACAATTTAAACTCTCCTTCTCCCTCTCGCTTTTCTCGTCTCCTTTCTCTCCTTGTTTTCTTACAAGAGACACACTGCCATAAACTGAATTAGAGTAACCTAATTGGTTGTACTCTGTGAAGATTACTCTGTCTGCCTCCCAATGAATAGCAGGGATTCTCTGGTTGAGACCAATGCCCTGGCCAACCGACTTCAGGTCGTTACCACACAGGCGGTGGTAGGCCTGATGTCGACCTTCATTATGGGGCTTCTTTAACCCGTAACAAATGCAATATGTTGACTACTTCCCTACAAACGTAGAAGACAGAAAAAGTTGAAGAAATCTTACCTGACAACTAGTGTTGGGTATCAAGAACCGGTTCCAAGTTGGAACCGTGGATTCGAAAAGACACATGTATTTCGATTCTGCTTCGGTTCCTATCGTTTGCATTTCAGTTGCGCATTTTACAGTCCATAAAAGTTGCACTTATCTGCCAGCACCTGCCACGCAGATGGCGGACCTAATGTCACGTAATTTCACGAAGTACATCAACAAAGCAAACGTGAAAACTGAGAAGAGACACTTCTCTTCTGTTTGGCTTAGCTTCATAAAAAATGTTAATGAAACTGCAAAATTTAAGCTCTGCAATAAAAATAGTTTTTGTAAGGGAGGAAGCACTTCCAATATGATTAAGTATTTACTTCAACACAGCGTGAATTTGAAGGACTGCACCGTGTTTGGTCTCCCAGTTCCAGCCACAATAATGTCCCCGATACAGCTAGTAGCAACGTCTCACGCTCAGGTACACAAAACACAATAGGGCTGTCAATTTTGCTCAGTAATACAGTTGGAATCTCATTCCTTATTATTTTTATTGACTGGCAAGATAACTTAGCTAGCTAGCTAACGTGAGCATACTATACTAACGTACATGGACACCAAGCTAGCTAGGTTAAAATAATATGTAATTATTATTATATTATATATAACCTACCAACTGGTTTGTGTTATATATAACCTACCAACTGGTTTTTCTTTCTTTAAAACTAGAAAGCCAACTTATCACAGTAACATTAACTTAGCTAGACAACGTCATGTATCCCTCAGCTCCATTCTCTCTCCATTCTCTAACGCAGATGAGCTGACATTCGCCTTTCATATTGAAGGCAAAGGAATTATGTCTGCAAATTATTCTAATATATATTTTTCTTAGATACAAGTTCAGAGAGCACTATTACACCTCCGGTTCAACCCTATTGACCCACCCCCTCTAGTACAGAAACTCCACTTTAGCCATGAGAAAGTGGAAGATTTGTGGTGAAGGGATTACATCCGTTTGCTCCTTCGTTTAGGTTATATTTTTCTATTATTTATTTAAATAATTTTGGTTTGTAATTGTTTTTATTGATCATTCCTTAAAATCTATAATATTTATTTTTTATAAATGAAGGGAGAAAGAAACCTTCCTGAATCCTGTCACCGTTGACAGTTGACTGATTATAGCCTAAATGTGCAAAGAATAAAAGTTAGGCAAACTTTCCTTCTTGATATATGTTGTATTTCTTCTCCCAAAAATATTGTAATCGGAACCGGAATTCGATAAGAATCGGATTTGATTAGCAGAATCGGAATTGAAATCAGAATCAATGAAATTGAAATGATACCCAACCCTACTGACAACTCAGCGGAAATCTTCCGCTGTGCTGTCGTTTGCTTCATATTTAAATCAGAGAGTACCTCATTCTCAGTCGTTTAAATGACAGGCTTCAGTTCAAAAGATATTTTGGCGATCAGAGCCAATGAGGAATTTTCCAAAGGATGCTTAACCCACGTGGGTTCACAATCTGGCTCTGGCCCAAACCATCAGTTTCTGGAAACAATTAAGCAGAACACATCACTTTAATATCAGTATTTTATCAGGATCCTCATTAGACCCTGCCTACTCAGCAGCTACTCTTCCTGCGGTCTAAACAGGTGGTGTCTGGGACTAATCAGATGGTTCAGGCGTTTTTGAGACCGGGGAGTGTGTGGGTGCGCTGTAGTGCTTCACCATAGGAAATTATTGTAGCCAGACAAGAGCAAATTCTATGTGAAAGCAGTTTTAGAAATGGTGAGGCTGTAAAAATGTTAGAGCTCAGCTGATCTTAAGTAAGGATTTATGGGGATTTGTCTGTCTGTGCAAATCCAGCTATTTACGATTTTATGAACATCAGATCAACTTTCAGTCAACGTTATGTTTGGATGTGTTACCATCCTCTTAGCAACACTCTGGAACCCTTCCTGTTGTTGACTGGAACTTGGCACAGATCTAGGCTTCTGGTTTCTGCCTACACCTCCTGTTATCAACTTGATATCTACTTATAAGTGTCATGGGTGTCTGTAACTGTATATCTGAATTAATTCAAATAGACTTACAGTATATCGTATGCATAAAAAATGTGGAAATTATATTATTTTACACTAAGACAATTGCTCAAAAGAGAAAGATTCTGTTTAGCAAAAAATATTTTTCTCTCTTGCACTTGTCTCTACTCAGTTCACTGTATATATCCCATTGCACTATTAGCTTATTATCTAACTGCACTACTACTTTATTTGTCCTATTACTTTGACACATACTAACATTATTGTACATTTTTAATATTAAATCTGTATACACTACCGTTCAAACGTTTGGGGTCACTTAGGAATTTCCTTGTTTTCCATGAAAACCTACATGAAATTAGTTTGAATAGAAGATATAGCAAAATGAATAGCAAATATAGTAATTGACAAGATTAGAAATAATGATTTTTTTATTGAAATAATAATTGTGTCCTTCAAACGACTTGGCCATTTCTTGTATGGAATAGTCTTCATTTCTCAGAACAAGAACAGACTGACAAGTTCTTTGTTTCTGGTCATTTTGAGCCTGTAATCGAACCCACAATTGCTGATGCTCCAGATACTCTGCTAGTCTAATGAAGGCCAGTTTCATTGCTTATTTAATCAGCACAACAGTTTCCATCTGTGCTAATTGCAAAAGGTTTTTCTAATTAGCCTTTTAAAATGAAAAACCTGGATTAGCAAACACAAGGTGCCATTGGAAAACAGGACTGATGGTTGCTGATAAGGATCCTTTATACGTGTATGTAGATATTCAATAAAAAATCATCTCTTTAAAGCTACAGTAGTCATTTACAGCATTAACAATGTCTACACTGTATTTCTGATCAATTTGATGTTATTTTAATGGACATAAAATTGGCTTTTCTTTCAAAAACAAGGACATTTCTAAGTGACCCCAAACTTATGAATGGTAGTGTATATTCGCCCTTTACATGACTGTTTACGCTATCTCGATGATATTAAACTATGTCGTTGTCCTAGTACTGTGCAATGACAGTAAAGTTGAATTTCATCATCTCATCTCAAAAGCCACGTGGACACCTCTGTCTTCAATACCTTTCAATAACTTACCTTACAAGAATCGCACCAGCCAACAGATCTGGCTTCCATTCTGTCCCAGCTCCAGTCACACAGCTTCAAGTTATTGAAATTCCCATTTTGATGCCAGACCTATGACTGGTGGTGCGTTGCCAAAGAGCTGTATTTTGGGCAGTCTATTTTCATTTGGTGAAAATAGAGCTCTTTGGTCGTGCACATCCGTGGTGGATTTGACCTTGAAATTTGAATGTAAAAAAAGAAAGTCACGTACCTTTTGCAAAATTTAGTGGTGGATCTTATTGAGCTATTTTGCTTCCATTTGTCCTGGTGCCCTTCAACTGTGTCATAAACTTAGTGGGGTTGTATTTCCAAATTCTGTATATTTATATTACATTATGCAACCCTTAACAAGACTATGCATGGCAAAACCTGCTGTACACAGCTTTACTAAGTATCAGGATATTTTTTCCCAGAACCTGGTAGCCTGTGTCAGAAGGATTAACAATTGGCAAAGATATCTTTCATTAAGACAATAACTCTAAAGCACACAGTAAAATAAAAAGATTTGGTTTATTAACCTCAAGATCAAAATTTGGTAATGGCATAGTGTCTTGGCTTGAACCCGATTTAAATGCTTTGGTTTGAGGAAGGGTTATGTTTGAAGGAATGGTCTAAGATCCCTCCAAATATGTGTTTGAATCTCTTGAAATGTTTAATAAAAAGCCTCATTTCTGTTTTCCCTTATTGTGAGTATTGTAAATAAGTAAGTAAAATAGGAATGAAGTAACATTAAACAAAATAGTGACCTTTTGAATTACTTTAAAATGTTTTTATTTTGTTTTGAAATTTCTAGCCATTTAAATGTTTTTTGCCATTTATAGCTGTTTGCTCATTTGGAGCTCAGTCAAGGTTGGCAATCATTACATGTATAAGGTGAGCTTCGAAGGTCCACTTTCTGCTTGCCATTTTGGAACTTGGGTGTCTCTCCACACACCTATACTCATATTCCTGTCCTTATTGCCTTTGCAATCAGCGTGTACACTTAGTCTTTCATGTCCACTGATTGAGTCGAGGGGCCTCTATTTTACAAGAGACCTATAAAAGGCTAGTGCCGCCCTGCTCTTTGAAGTACATTTATGCAAGATTATGTCTGTACAGAAACCTGAGAACCTCCCCGCCCAAAGTGTTCCCTACCTCTCTCCACCTCACTACCGTCCCCATCCCTGCCTGCACTGGAAAACAATGCAGCTAATGGACCCTATCTGAGCCATGTTTTTCTCATTCTTTTTTCCTCTATAGCATTGTTGACAGCAACCTGCAAGTAAGAATTTCATGTGTTTGGTTTGACCAGTGTATCTCATACAGTTAAACCCTAAAATGTGAAAATGGCCCTATTCCTTTATATGGTATACTTCTTTTGACTGAAAACTTTTAGACCTGGTGAAAAGTAGTGCACTATAAAGGGAATAGGGTGCCATTTGGAATGCTGATTATTAGTCACACCCACTGCTCTGTATTGCCTGTAATCACCTGAACTGTGGCTTTTTTTTTAAACGTTCACAAGATTAATAACCTTATCTCAAAGTGAATGCGATTTTCGATAAGTTCAACGGTTAAAAGGCAGACCTTCAAGCTCAACGGTTAACCTCTGACAAACCTTTAAGATGGTGAAGGTTTGTCAGAGGTTACATTAGGTCTCAGCCTATTTCCGGGCTGTGGCTGCTACTACAGAGCGTGTAAGAAGCTGGTTTTATGGCCGACGTTGGCCGGGTTCTGAACTACTTCTATAATCGGCATCAACAGTTTGGACGCTAACCGAGACCACACGGACACCGCAGTCTCAGTTAGAAACGTAGACCCAAAACAATCCCCTCTGATGGTTTCCCAAGGAAGACAAAACACCCCACTACACATGGCACAACGTTTAACGTGCGTGCGGCTGAGGCAAAAGACTTCAAGTGTCTGTCCTTTGACTCTGTGGGGACGGCAGTTGGCCGAGTGAGACTGGAGAAGTGCTTCTCATTTGCAAGGGCTATAAAGAGGATAAGCTGCCATTTGCGATGCAGTTCTTTTTTTAGGGTAGAGAGAGGAAGAAAAGAGTCCTCTGGCTGTTGAGTGAATGAGGTTTTAGCTGCCGTGTCTCACGTCGGCACTAACAGCAACCTCATTGGTGGATATATGGAATGTTCTGACGTTTGCGGATGTACCTTGAACACATTTTCTCTGTGTGTGTGTACGTGTGGGTAACACTGTCACCATGCTTGTGGCCCAAGATCCACCTTCATGTCCCATTCTCACAAATACCAGTGTAGTGTAGACGCAGCTGGGTGAAAAGGATTCCCCATCCCCTTTCTGTGTATGTTTGGGTCGTGACGCAGCGAGACAGCCCTTTTTGCAGGCCCCATTCATAAAAGCAGTCAAGCAGGCCGGGCCAGAAGGGCAGGCTGAGGGGACTGACTGGCTGCCAAATTAACTCCTTAGCCGGCCCAAGTCTGGGAGTCACCGCTCCTGTCCCGGAGTAGGGGGGCTCCGCAATGACTAGGCTCCATCAGCGTTAACACTGGAGCTCTCACTTCTGACTCACACACACGCACACACACACACACACACACACACGCGCTCAACCACACAAACTGAAAACTGGAAGCAGAAGGGTCTATAAGTAGTTGATTAGTGGCTAGATTTCGTTGGATGATTCCCACTGAATCAATCCCTGTTTGTTCTGAGGCAGGCCAGCAAAAGAGAGGGGCCTTAATCAGCCCCTTCACAACATTCACAGTAGATAGTGTAATGTGAGGCCTTCGGTATCAAGATTGCTGGTGCTCCATCCACAGACTTCCCAGCGTGTGCAGTTTTTAGCTGCACCACCATTTAAAGCGACATTACTATACCAGCCTTCCCTCACACCTACTGCACAGCATATGAAACATGACTGCCTTCTGGTTCTAGAGAAGAAAGGGAAGGACGAAGGGGAGAAAAAAAACAATAAGATGAAAGTAGAACTTCCATATTTTATAGAGTGTTGATGAGATGAGACGTGACTGTGGTTCCATTCCCTTGCTGGGAGGCCAAGGATCTGGTGATTTGACAATAAAGACGCTTTTCCTCCTCCACCCCACCCCCTTTTTCTTTCTTTTGCTTTCCCCACTGATGGCATTTTAACATTTTTTCTCCCAATTAACTGACAGTCTTAACCAGGCTGACTTACGGTAGCCGTAAATGATTAAAAATGTTTGTACCAGTTCCCGAATATATGGCCTTCAAATAACAAATTGGTTTAGGACAAAGTTTTATTTTACAACCAGCAGCCTTCCTCCTAAACACAATGAGGCCACTCCCCTCAACAATGTTACCAACCTTTAGGTTACTTCCAACAGTTGTCCTAATGCCTAGGCTGATGTATAGTCTTATGATTGGTCATATCATAACATGTTTACAAACTTCCCTCTGGGGTTATTTCATTTGTCCACTATTAATCAATCACGATCAATCAATTTTGAAACATATGCATACCAGCTGTCAAACCTTTACATACAGAGAATCAGGTCACATGGTATTCATCTTCTGAAAGTCGTCTGTTTAGAAAACCTGACTGCTGACATGCACACTTTAAGGGGATTACATTCCTAGTGGACCAATCAACAAAATACTTTTTTTAGGTAAAATATATTTTTACCGCAGTACTAATTAACACCAACTAATTTTATTGACACGCGTTATTAATATTTAGGTGTTATACAGGCCTGATGCCGGGGTTTGACTATAGGTTAATTCCGTGGATGTTTCCTGTGCCTCCTCTATGCATTTCCCCAGACTGACCATGGGCTAGGCCTGTTCTGTTCCACCTTAACACTGACAGAGGGGGGAAAAGGGGTGGGAACGAAAGGTCAACGTTAGTAGTCACATTCTTGGCAGACACACAACGTCTCTGCCAACGCCGAGGGAGAGAGCGAGACCCAAGGAAAGTGAGAGGGAGGCGAACCTGCGTGTTTGACAGATTGTGTTTGACAGAGCTTTCTCGTCTGAAGGAAAGCGAGAAAGGGAGGCTTAGGTGCCCTGTTCAAAGACCATTCCATGAAGGAGACAGAAAAAGGGACAAAGTGAGAGAATGTGAGAGAACAGGGCCACAGACAGATGGAAACAGCTGTAGTAAGACACAGAGGGAGAATGTAAAAGTATGTCAGGAATGAGTGAAGTCAGAAAGGTAAGCCTCCAGACAATTGTTGACATTTCTGCCTAAGTAATACTAAGTAATTTCCTTGTTCCGCGGCATTCACACAGATATTAGCATTGTACATTGTAGCTTTGTAGGTGAGAGGTGCCAGTGCACAGAAGAAAGAAATGTAAGGACTGGGGATGAATAAATAAAAAAATGAAAGATAAACAATTAATAGTCAGAAACTATAGAAAAATAAATAATAGGAATGAGAACAGCAAAGAAGTGGAGGAAAAGGAAAACTATACACAGACAATGTAGGCTACCAAGCTTGCAGCTAGTATCTGTGGTATTCCACAAAAGTGGTTCAGATCGGGTGTTGAAGTTTTAAATTAGTATCCCCCCAAAACATTCTGCCAACATGTCCTGACAACAGTCTTGTTTTTGTTGCATTTAAGATGTTAGTTAAATTTGTCACTCCAGAAACATGGTGAAAAGTTGTGAAGTTCAGAGCCGTGGTTTAAAGGTAACACTCCCTAGCACAAGTCACTTACGAGACTCTCAACCTGAGATTGGTATTCAACACCCGCATTCACCCTTGTTACTCTCCTATATGCCTGGTTAACATTTTGATCTCCTTTTTGAACACCTACAAATCTGTGAATTTTTTAAATAAAGAAAATGCACAAAATTCATTATTTTTGATTTTAGACTTCTTTTAGAGGTTGTTTTTAGAGCTGATATTTGCATACCACAGAGCCCATTCACGAGGGCTCCTGCCCTGTGTCGTCTTTGCTGTGACCTTGTGCTAGTATTCGCACTTCTCCCGGAGATAAATATTTGATTCCTTCCACTCCTTCTTCCCTTTGTTGATCTTATATTTCCCTTTATTTTTACAGATATTGCTGATGTCACACAAGTTTTATTTTTATATTCTTTTGACACCTTGTGGAAGTTCCTGTCCTTCAAGAACTCCACAAACAATCCAAAATAGAAATAAACATGGTTAGGTTTAACCCCTTCGCTCTATTTCCCTAACTCTATTCAACAGTGTTATCGACTGGCCTAATGAATGCTAAAATTTGCCGCAGAGAACACCAGTGCACCCAAGGCTCTTGTGTCCAAGCTGAAAGGTGTGACATTGGGGCATCCTCAAAGTTCATTTGGCTATTAGCTCCTTAACGCAAAGGCTCTTAGTGGACTCTACGGCAGGACATCAAACAGGACAGCTCTGGATCAGCCACAGAAATGAAAGGTTGTCTGTCTTGTGTAATTTTTTGAGGCATTCATGACGTGTCTGTAGGGGTCCATGTCTAGAATTGCGTGCTTGTGCAGCTTGAATTACTGTAAAAACAGACAGGTGACAAGTCAAAGGAAAAACTTGAATAAATGAGTGGAGGATCATAACAAATTCAGATGCTTCAAGACAGATGTACTACATGATACAATTCAGCAATCCTATCCTGCTCTGTGGCATGTATAAAAATGCTGAGCAGTCCCAGTTTACCTCGATTTTGTATCAAAATCTGGAAGAGGATAGGATCTAAGTGACTTTGAAAGAGCTTTGTTATTGGGTCTTTGCCAAGATGACAATGCCCAATCCACAGTGAATGAGGGGTCACTGAATGGTTTGATGTGTATGAAAATGATGAGAGACATTATGCTATGGCCTTCACAGTCACCAGATCTGAACCCAACTGAACATCTGTGGGAATTTTTGGATGACAACATTCTCAACCACCATGTCTTTTGGAAGAATGGTGTTCCATCCCTCCAGTAGAGATCCAGAGACTCGTATAGTCCACCCCAAGGCACACTGAAGCTGTTCTGGTGGCTAGAGGTGGCCCAACACTACTGAGACACTTTATGTTGTTGTTTCCTTTAATTTGTCACCTGTCTGTATATGAACATATGTTGGTTTATACATTGATTTTTAGCATGGTTCAACATCCCTGTTAATTTTCTTAAATAGTGATTTTTTTTCCGTTTTATAGGCCTACCGATAGCGTATGTGGCCTACTTGGGTTCGAATACTGCCCGTTGCTCTTTCAGCATAAAAGGATCCTTGGTCTCCCCTTACTTTCCTGTCTAATGAAGGATAAAAGTTGCCTAGACATTTACATATACACTTGATGATCATTAAACCTCACTGCTCCACTAATTTGTGAACTGTGCTGATAGAATTTAGAGAAAGGGAGCGTGATGTGAGTATTTCTGGGCAGCCTAATTACCTTACATTAGTAAAAGAGGGTTACCTAACCTGGCTGTCTAACAGAGTTGGGTAGTAACAGATTAGAAAAAAACAGTAACTGTAATCCGTTATGTTACCAACAAAAATATTGTAATCAGATTACAGATACTTTTGAAAAAATGTATGATTACTTCTTGGATTACTTCAATTGAAAAAGAATAGGTGCGCGAAATAATTATGACACATTGTATGCTTGATTTTTTTATTTAATGTTTTAAAAAGTTATAGTTATTTGAACCCAAATGACAAAAAGTTACATTACTGATTACGAATGTGGACAGGTAACTTGTAACTGTAACAGATTACATTTAAAAAGTAACCTACCCAACCCTGCTCTCTAATATACAAGGGTAAAGGTCAATTACATTTTTACCACTGTGTGACCCCTACCTAGTAGTGTGCAAGAAAACCAATTGGTACCAAACAAAAACTATTGGTATAGTAGGTCTATGTCATAGATTACATAGGCCTATAATCCCTATTGAATTAACCTATGATCTCTGTGGGTTCAGGACTAATTATCATATCATTTATTATTATTGTTATTTTTTTAGTGTGGCATAAAAACAACCAGGCATGATGTTTTCATCTAGTGTGCCAGTTTAGTGTTGTGAAATGTGTGGGATTGTGGGTGGTCCGAGGAGAGGGTTGGGAAATACTGATATACTCACAGTGATGAAAGGAAGCTTCTACAGCCCGTCCGAACACCATAAATTGTCTGGGTATGCCATACCAGCAAGTCCGTCACAATAATTAAAACAACCTAGAAAAATATGGGCAGATTTCAGTTGCATGAAAAGTAGGTTCAAAATGCATTCTTTGAACAATCACTCAACATAATACTATCTGACAGTCACTTTGGCTACTGGCACACGTTTGTACACTCAAAAATTACAGCCTCGAAAATGTTCAGTAAGCACAAGCAATTTGATTATTGGAAAGAGACATCTGTGTAATGACATAGAGCGAGTGTCCTCAGAATCACTACACTTTTGTATCTTGTATTGATGTGCCTCCGTGGTGAGCATACACATCTATGTCAGCCACTTATCTCCCGCAATGGCTACATTTTATTGTTCTCCTACAACCACAAAGCAGTTTGGAGGGTACACATTTTCAAAGAAATACATGCAGCTGACATGTAGTTAGGTTGAATAATCCTTTAACTATTTTACCTCAGCCCAGTTGCTCCTATGGCGTATGCACTGTATACCATGCAGAAATAAATGTCCAACACTCACTAGAAATCACCTGCGTGTAGGTGGTGTGCAATTGTATGGTTAGAACAGCCGCTACGGTCAGTAGTACTCGTGTGTTACTTTGTTAGCATAGGTGTCAGAACAGGTTTTTGCAGTTATCTTGTACTTGATTGATTAATTAGGTCACTAATTAAGGAAGATGTCCCCTCACATGTATAGGCTGTATAGAATTCAAGCAGACACCAGGCCCTCAAGTTTGACGACCCCCCCCCCCCC
>JACXGI010001634.1:0-48837 GCA_016801175.1 Esox masquinongy
ATATATATATATATATATATATATATATATATATATATATATATATATATATATATGATTGCTGTTCTGAGGAAATGGAGCTTTAAGGAAATTTTTGGTGGTTCATGTCTTAACAGGCAACATTAGAGCTCAGGTTCTAATGCAGTGTCATTTACCATCCAAAGTTACACTCAGTGCTTGGCTTAGCATAATCCCAAATTGGTAAATCGTCAGACACAAACATTTTGTAGACTTTGTTCTCGAAAGACGTCTTGTAATGCATAAGTAATGTAAGAAAGTAATGGGAGAAAAAGTCAGCAACTTTCATAGGCTCACTTTGGCTAAAAATCAATGTCTTTTATAAGCAGGAACAAAAAACATTTATGATGATGTGGGCAACGAAAATCCTGTGAGAAACAGGGAAATAAACAAAGGGAGAGCTCCTTTCATATTAACCCTTTGAGTGAAACAATTACATGGGCTGGTCATTATGGGTAATGGCATATACATTAAATTCCTTTACAACTTCACTCCCTCTGTCTGGCATTTAGTGTCTGGCGGTAGGAATGTCAGTTTTAGTGGTGCTGTTAGCTAGAGCATAATACAGAGAATGTAACAGAAGTGTTTGCAGGTGTTCCAGTGTATGAACCTCGTTTAGTCTGGACAAAAATATTTAGTAGATTTAGTTTGTTGACCTATTTTTTCAGTCTTGTAATTCAGAGTGCACAGGTTAATGTCTGCCTCTACATGTTTTACAGTCAAAAGCATCACTTTGGAGTGACTTTAAAAGTGTGGTTATTCATGTGCATTACTAAGGCTGTCTAGATTTTAAGTATTTTTGTTTACTTTCCAGGGTTCCAACACTGTTAGACACATTTGGCTAGTCTTCAAAGCTTTGTCTCAACAGTCCTAAAGTTCAGATGAGAAAGCCAACGATGGGTACTAAAAACCTTCTAGGCTTCCTCTTCCTGACCCTCCTGTTCAACCTCTGCCAAGCTGGGCTGGTCAGAAAAATACTTCGGCATAAACGGGCAACACTGGCAGTCACCAACGGTGACAATGTGACCCTCCCCAGCATTGACCAGCCAGTGGTCTTCAATCATGTCTACAACATCAACGTCCCCGCCTCCCTGTGCTCAGTGGACCTGGATGCCCCAGGAAGCACCAGCCTTGAGTCCAAGGATGCATCTCTGCCGCCAGGCCTCAGCACCACCGAACATACCCTTGATGGGCAGAACCAGATTATTTTCACCCACCGCATCAACATTCCACAGCAGGCATGTGCGTGCACCGATGGATTCCCAGACATTAAGGATCTCCTGAGCAGGTTGGAGATGCTGGAGGGAGAGGTGTCAACACTGAGGGATCAGTGTACCACTGGAGACGCTGGCTGCTGCAACGTTCAGCCAGTCACAGGTACTGTAAACATTTTTACATAATCTCCCCCAGCTTCGGATTGGCTCATTCAGTCCGTCTCCCCTCCCCTGATCACTGCTGTAAATGAGTCATCTCTTTAAGTCAACTTAAATGGTAAATAAAGGGTTAAATAACTATTAACACTATGTTGTATACAACTGACTTCAACATAGCTTCTATAGCATAAAACACACTTTTCATGTTCTCCAAGTACCCCTCAACTGCAGTAAAACAAAATGCAGGCTCTTCCTTTGGAAATGACCTCTACCTGCCTGTCCCAGAAACATTTTCACCTTAGATGGACTACACCTACAAGTATCTTGTGATTTGGTTGGACCATTCAGTCTTTTTCCAGAACCACATCAGCCACCTCCAGTAGAAAATTCAATCCAGAACTGATTTCTCATTTTGCAAGTGTCCATCCTTCAAAACAAAAACTAAAAATGACCATCCTGCAAGTAATTTACAAGCTTGTTGCTAATATTCACCCCAATAAATTAGACACAGTTAACTCCATTGGACAGCATAACATTTAATTTACTCATCAGCAGTGCCTTGTTTTACGAACACGCGTCATTCAAAATTACGCATTGGTCGAGTGAAATGGGTAGAAAGGGGTTGTGTGATGTAATGGTTTAAAACATTTAAACTGCTCCTTTAGGTGAGCTGGGGACCAAGCCTTACTGCAATGGCCGTGGCAACTACAGCACTGACACCTGCAGTTGTATTTGTGAGCCTGGCTGGAAGGGATCCAACTGCACTGAGTCAGAGTGCCACAATGGCTGCCAGGACCAAGGCCGGTGTGTAAATGGGAAGTGTGTCTGCTTCGAGGGCTTTGGTGGGGACGACTGTTCACTTGAGGTTTGCAAACTGGACTGTGGTAAGAACGGACAATGCTTTGGCGGGGTCTGCGTCTGTGCCAAGGGTTACACTGGAGAGGACTGTTCTCGAATGGACTGCCTGAACAGCTGTCTCGGCCGCGGAACGTGTGTGGACGGGGAGTGTGTGTGCGAAGAGCCCTGGACGGGTTTCAGCTGCGCCGAACTCATCTGCCCCAACGACTGCTACGATCGAGGCCGCTGTGTTAATGGAACCTGCTACTGTGAAGAAGGTTTTACTGGGCAGGACTGTGGGGAGAAAACCTGCCCCAGCGACTGCATGGGCCACGGTTTCTGTGTGGATGGCCAGTGTGTCTGCAGTGCGGGCTACACAGGGGAGGACTGCTCCGAGCTCACCTGCCCCAGTAACTGCAACAACAGAGGTGCCTGTTTCAATGGCATGTGTATCTGTGATGCTGGCTACCAAGGTGAGGACTGCAGCCAGTTCGCTTGCCCCAACAACTGCCACAACCGGGGACAGTGTGTCAGTGGACGGTGTGTCTGTGACATTGGCCACCGGGGAGAGGACTGCTCTGAACTTTCCTGCCCCAACAGCTGCCTTGACCGGGGCCTCTGCAACAATGGACAATGTGTGTGCGATGAAGGGTTCGGTGGGGAGGACTGCAGCATCAAGACGTGCCCCTCGGAGTGCCACGGCCGCGGAGACTGCGTGGACGGTCAGTGTGTATGCTACGCCGGCTTCACTGGCGACGACTGCAGTGAGCTGAGTTGCCCCAACAACTGCCTGAACCGCGGACTCTGTGTTTACGGACAGTGTGTCTGCAATGAGGGCTTCACAGGGGAGGACTGCAGGGAGAAGCGTTGTCCAAATGACTGCCTGGGACGGGGGTACTGTATGGATGGCAAATGCGTCTGCCCGGACGGTTTCACGGGCGATGACTGCTCTGAACTCACATGCCCGGACAGCTGCAACAACAGGGGGCGCTGTGTTAATGGAAAGTGCATGTGCGAGGAGGGATACGTGGGAGACAACTGTGCAGAGCTGAGCTGCCTCAACAATTGCCAGAACAAGGGCCACTGTGTTCATGGACAATGTGTCTGTGATGAAGGATACATTGGACGAGACTGCTCAGAAGGTAATCATGGTTTCATTCAACTGTCCTGCTGTTTAGCAGAAACAATTATGGATAATTCAGTTCATTTCTCATTTAACTTTAAATCCTTCAAATTTCCATGTGCTTGTTGAATGCCGCATTTAACCCAATTTCTTATTTTTCCGCCCTATTTTATACTGAAAACATAATCAAATCCACAAATAGTTTTATTATATTTGAACTTCCATTTATGATTTCTTCTGATGCCAAAAGCTGTGCATTTAAGTTGTCTGCAATTCTTTGTGAAAGAGGTCCAGACCACTGCCAGATGTGAGTCTGGGGAAAGCATTAGCTGTGTGAAGATCGGCAGTGGCTGAGGGCATGGGAAACTAAGTGACCAAGACAATAAAAAGACAAACTTCTAACAGTTTTCTGTATCTCTTTCTATCTAGTTTCCCCGCCAAAAGACCTGACTGTAAAAGAGGTCACCACCGAGACAGTGGATCTGACCTGGAACAATGACATGCTGGTGACAGAGTATCTGATCACCTATGTTCCCACTGGTACTGGAGGTCTGTATCAGGAGTTCACTGTGCCCGGTGACATGTATGCTGCCACCATTAGTGAGCTGGAGCCTGGCATTGAGTATCTGATCAACGTCTATGCCATCCTCAGCAACAAGAAAAGCATCCCGATCACTGCCAGGGTGGCAACACGTAGGTCAAGCCCATTCGACATGTCTCATGGAA
The DNA here is from genome assembly GCA_016801175.1 of Esox masquinongy. Taxonomy (NCBI): domain Eukaryota; kingdom Metazoa; phylum Chordata; class Actinopteri; order Esociformes; family Esocidae; genus Esox; species Esox masquinongy. The sequence goes on from JACXGI010001634.1 coordinate 4,078, forward strand.
TAATATCTTCAGTTCTTAAGACTTGTGTCTCTGAACAGGCAGAGAATGAGAATGTGGTCCTCTTTAGACAGTCAGTAAAAAGCACTTTGCATGTGTAGTACGCTGTCACAGCACAATTTTTACACAAGCTTTTTGTTTTGAAACAGGCGATTCCAACAAATACTGCGTAAATCTAATTCAGAGTCTAAAAGCACAACATATTAGCATCAGGCATAATCTTTTCTTTTGACTCACTCTCCCTAGATCTACCAGAGCCAGAAGGCTTGAAGTTCACATCGGTGAGGGAGACCTCAGTAGAGGTTTTGTGGGATCCACTGGACATTCCCATTGACGGCTGGGAGCTCTACATCCGCAACACGGTCAGTCTGTCAATGTCCTTCTGCAATCTATCTTTCTGCCAGCCCTCTACTGAGTGTTGGCAAGGATTTCACTAAATAACATGGACAATAACAAATTTAGACATGCTGGCTTTGCTCTTTTGTTAAGGTCTTAGGATGTTTCGTTATCATCTCCACTGAGGTAGCAGGGTTGGAGTCAGTCCAGTTTTCAATGCAGCAAACTCAGAATAAGATTAAACATTAAACGCAGTAAACCACAAAATGGAATTGCACTAGTAAAGCATGCTCTACTTCACACATTATGCAAGGTAACAACTCGGAATGTGGAATTATGTGGAATATAATTGTACATTGGCTTAGATCACAAATCTGTGGGATTATTGTTACTTGAAGGCTTGATGCTTAGCTCGTAATAGCGAAGGTCAGAGCAACCATAAACCCTTTGTTACTGTCCCACTTTCAGAAAGGGCCTTGTTTTAATACCCAAGGAATTCTCTGGCAGCTAGGACACTCATCTGTTTTTACTGCGGTCACAGTTCTTATGCCATTCTGAAGTGCACACAGGGGCCAACAGTGATTTAAAAATGTATGCCTTTCATATGCGCACGCATTTCCTACACTTCTCAAAAGTTGGCATTCAGACTAACCTTATGCTTGTTCAGAATATTGGTGATATATGAATGGAGGCAATCTAAATTCACACATTCATCTCTGCCCTACCTGGTACATTTACAAATATACTGATTTTGTATTTGTTTAGGGTTATGACTGCATAAAATCTGAAAAGACAATTAAATCCATAGTGATGTTGAAATATTAATGCACATAGGATTATAATAGGGAGCATACTGTATCCTGGTTTATTGCCCATATACAGATTAAGCATTATGCCATAGATCTGACAATGCCACATTCAAAACAAATCAGAACTGAGAATTTGGTGCTTTTAAGACAACGGGAACTTTGGGATTCTAAAGTAAAATTGGTAATCCAACTTGATTTCTAACTCTGTCACTGGCCAAATGGTCTTTGTTGACAGCGTTCTTATGTTAGACAATCAACCACTTCCTAGAATACCAAAGTAATAAAACAATTAAACTGTTCAGTTGTTTAACTCAACATTAGTTGTGTGAAAGATGTATTGCCTTAATCCAAAAAGACTTATTGACATGGCTAAACTCAGCCTGTTGGGTATGTACTGTAGCTAGCAACTATGTATAAATCCAGAAGTGGTATAATAAAACGTGAATTTACCCTTTCAGAAAGAGGACCATGGGAAAATCTTGGTGAGCCTTCCATCCTCCCAAACAACACATGAGCAAACAGGGCTTGGTCCTGGTCAGGAGTATGAGGTTTCCTTGGGCATTATCAAGAACACTACCAAGGGACCTCAGGCTTCTAAAATCATAACTACAAGTAAGCTTACACCACATTTTAATGTGTGTAATGTTTTTTTCCCACCCTCGACTGGTGCATAACCTGAAAACTGAAAAGCATCGGCATGCAATATACTAATTAATCTTGCACAGACAAGACAAATCAAATTGTATTTCTCAAATGTTTAGTGTAGAATGTAAAATTCAATGTAGAGCCTATCATCCAGCAGTAACACACTAGGTCTGAATATAATTTGTCTTCTAAAGGGGAAAATAAGCTAAAGGGGGAATGATAAGCTTCCTTTAGAAATGTGGATCACGTTAAGTGCATATTGACGTGTAGACAGAAACTTGAAGCTCTCTCCCCATTACACATTGTCTCCATTAATGTGGCTGGGGTTGGGCCCAACCCTTCCATTCCTCTAGTCCACCATCAGCTCCTTCATTTTGCTGATGTTGAGATAGAGATTGTTGTCCTGGCATCACAGCACCAGGTCACTGGCCTCTTGTCTTTTTCACAATCTGTGATCGGGCTTAATACCACTGGGTCATTGATAAACACAAAAATGGCCTTTCTTGGGTACAGGGACTGCCGTGGTCTGCTTGTCACAATTCTGTGACAATTCCGTAATCTGCACTGTCTGAAATCACTAACTGAAGTAGAGCGACCTTAAAGTATCAATTCTCCAAGCCCCTAACCAAAAGTAAAAACTTTCAAGTCAATTTCTCCTCTCGAATTCACAACCAGTAGTAGGCAAAAACATTTAAGGGATAAAAAACACTAACCAATCCCTCCCTTGCTCCAGTAAGATTTTAGCAGAGGTTGCCTTGCTGGGTTGTTATAGCGTATTAGTCATGTCAGTGGTTTTCCAAAACTGCTCAGCTAGCCAATGCATGTAACTTGTTTGTGACATCAATCATAGATAGCTAATGGTAGTAGACTCAAATTAGTCTTTTTTTGATGGCTGCCATGAGTGACTAGCATTACTATTTATTAGAAATAATTTATAACTTCTTTAGGGGTATCTTTGGAATATCTGATCAAGACACTCATTTAAATGACCCAAAGTGGTCAATTAAACTAAGGAGTACAAATTTAATTAAATGTAGCCCTCCACATGGCTAGCAGTTGTTATGTACTCCAAATGAAAAACCGTTCAAAACAAACATATCTTTTTTTTGAAACAGTGCAATCTGCACACAATTACCAAACTTATGATTTTGTTAACATTATCAAAATATTTACACATGTAGTTGTTTTTGTTAACCAATCACAAGTGTGGTAATCTGACATTAATACAGCAGTGTTACGCAGGCCTTAAAATTCAGATAAAAAAAATCAATACCACCTCCTGGCTCTTGCTCAAAGGGAGCACTTACTAATTTGATGTGTGATACCCCGATCCTATACGCACAGCGACATTTCTCCATCTTAATCCCTTTTTCTCTTCTCCAGGGATTGATGGGCCCAGAATGGTAGAGGTTCGTGATATCACAGACGTCTCAGGCTTGGTCACCTGGTTTCATCCTGTGGCCAAGGTGGACGGTGTGACCATAACCTATGGCCCTAGCTCCAACCCCACAGAGAGGACAACTGTGGACATGTCCACCGCAGACAAACAATACAGTATCGAAAACCTCAGTCCAGACACTGTGTACCAGGTGTCCCTCTACTCCAGGAGGGGAGACATTACCAGTGACCCAGTCTATGAGACATTCACCACAGGTAGGGTTTTCAAACACTTTTGAGAAGCACACTCCTGTGTAATTTTTCACTTAATAACAGCATGCACGCTTGGATTCGTTTAAGAGTAATTTGTAAGGGGACCATATTAGTGTGGACTACATTACTTTTGCTGTCCTGGGAAAATGGTACTCAAATGTCATACTAGTTTATTTTTAACTTTTGGGTCCTCTATCAAATATGTTTCAAAATCAAGAATACAATTAACTTATTAGAACGACAGTCTGAACTAAGTCAGTCATGCGGCTTCCCTGCAACTGTTGTTAAGGATAGCTAATCTCAGGGTATATGGAAAAGCTTTCCCAAAAACTTTAAAATTTAGATACAAAGTGTGCGCTTCGGCACATACCTCTCTGATCACGGTTGCACATGCGCTAGTGGCACCTGTTTCCCTTCCTTAGGAAACAAGGGTTATATTTACAAAAATACATTTACATTTATCCAGTTGGAAAATGTTTTCCATATAATGTGTGCTGCAGAAACAAATCAATTGCATTACAAATGAAAGAGTAACTAGCCAAAAATCGTTAGCCCTACAAATGCGCCCACTGATGGAATTTCATTTATTATGATTTTGGACTTCAAAAACAATCTGAGGATTCAGGAGGAAAACATTTTGGTATTGAGTATTGTTATTCTAAAATCTGGTGTTTGTATCCAATGAAGTCAAAATTCATATAATTGTTACAGACCTGGATGCCCCCAAGGACCTGCAGCCGCTGGGCCAGACAGACGATAGCGTCAAACTGGAGTGGAGAAACAGCCAGGCAGACGTTAACAGCTACAGAGTGAAGTACAATCCCATCTCTGGGGGTTCTCATGGTGAGGAGGTATTCCCCCGTGGACCAGGAGACAACACTCAGGCAACAATCACCGGTGAGCGACAACCAAGACCTATTCCTAACATGCAATTTTTATAGTATTATGAATTAGGGTCTTTCCCAAGTAAAACGTTGTCATTCTTAAGGATAATCAAATTTGGTGCTCAAATTCATCTCTCTTCAGCATAATAATTATAAGATCGAAGGTAATCAGGTAATCAATTCACATCTTCTGTCCCATATTATAGGGCTAAAGCCAGGTACCGAGTATGGAATTGGTGTGACTGCTGTTAAAAATGAGAGAGAGAGCCTACCTGCCACCACAAATGCAGCAACTGGTAAGAGCATGCCAACACATTCACATTGGAAAATTCAACAGCTGCCCACTGTTGAACCTCATAGGCACTGCCCCATTTACCAAAAACTCTGCAGTTGTAGATAGATATAACTGTCAAAGCCACAAATAATTAGGCAACAACATGAGGCAAACGTACAGCATGATTAATGATATTCTGAAAGTAAAAACCTGAGAACTGATTATTAGTAACCAATGAACAGAATTAAATAAGTAAACAATGCATCAAACTTGGCCTTCATTTACCAATAAATTATCATTTACATTTATGCACCAATCTGAATTTTCTTAAGTCTTTGAAGATTTATGTTGCTAGGAAACTGAGATTCGTGAGTACAAAAGATGCCAATGGAACGGATTCACTAACATTAAATGATGACTAATACTTTATTCAGTAGGTCATTTCAATAGAATTAGTCACGTACATCAAACTCAAATTAAAGTGACTGATGTTCCAGGCTTACATGCTCTATGCACAATAGACTGGGGTTAAGGTAATACATGAGACCTTTAATTACCTACAATAGTCCTATGAGTGAAATAGTTTTCCTTCCCAAAAAATGGAGAGTATAGAGGTCCACAGAGTCCAGTGGCTTACTCTACAATGTTGGACACACAATACACCTAAAACCAAGGAAAAAAAGAAAAACTTTTCACATAAACAAAAGGATTTCCCCCATTGGGCTCTGGGAAGGAATAATACCTTCTTTCTAGCACTGTTTGCTTTCCTGTTTAAGTCAATAGCATTGAAAAGAAATGCCATGAAATCAGACATTTCAATGGAGGCCCAGAGAAATGTGATTAAATGGGTTTACTTCTTAAATACATTTGATTGTTTAGAAGGTATACAGTATCTCCCTGCTTATTAGTGGAGCTAGCTATTGTGGGAGGAGACTTTCAGTAATTATTCTAAACTAGCAATAAGTTAACTTCAATTATCTTCTAACTTCACACAGAGACAATGGTATCTATGAGATTCTAAGAATGACTACCATGACAACCCAACCCAACCTGCCATGTGGGTGTCATGTGTCAGTGGGCTGATAGCCCATTCTTTCTCCAGACATCTTAGAAATGTAATTTAAAGTAGATTTCTAGTAATCATTAGTGATGGTGTTTTATGGTTTGTATAATTTGGCAATTATCGGTTTCAGTTCAGCATTCTTTTAAAGCGTAGAATTGTAGCCTCAGCATCATTCGTTTCCATGAAATTGCTCCAATACAATTCATTATTGAAACAAAAAAGTAAGGCTCTGCTTCTTAACGACCTTTTCACCAAAGACTTGAGCATTGCAGAACTCTTTACCACCTTCTTTCACAGATCTTGATGGGCCCAAGGACTTTGAAGTTAGCGAGTCCACCGAGACCAGCATGGTGCTGGTGTGGAGGAGACCCCGGGCCAAGTTCACTGTCTACAGGCTGGTGTACGTCTCCAGGGATGGTCGGAGGGAGGAGGTGGAGGTCCCAGCAAAAGCCACCACCCACATACTGACCAACCTGACCCCCGGCATGCTTTACACTATCACTCTGGTCGCTGAGAGGGGCTCAAAAAGGAGCACATCTGCCACCCTGTCTGCATCCACAGGTGAGGGTTTGAATAGGATATCTACTGCCTCCAACTTGATATTGCAAAGCACAAATGTGTGAGTGATCAGTAAAAATTATTTCCGCTTAGTTTCAGGGCTGGATAAAAAACAAAGTCTACGTTGGGAAAAGTTTAGCCAGCTAAATGTATGGTTCCTATTGCACTGCCAATAGTTTTGATTTAACATGCATGATCTGCTGTCTTGAGAAGTTACAGCTTTCATCTATTCAAAACTGTTATGCAAAAAGCTCTTGGGGGTAAAATCACTCTTATACAGCCCAATATTTAATAGGAGAATGAGAAATTAGTAAGGACAAGGGTCCAGTTGTTGTAAGCTATGGTGTGAAAAACATGGACAGCACGGCAGTCAGTAGCAACAGTTTAGAAAGACTCAACCTCCAAATGTCTACCATATCTGAATTTGTACCTTTGTGTTTTTTTGTAGCCTCTTTTACATTTTACTTAGCTGACCTGGTCCCTGAGCTTACCACTCCTCTAGCCTCGGAGGACAATGTCATTAGTTTTGTATCATTAGATGCCTCCGATTCAGACCAACATATCTCAGGGATGGGGCTTAAGTTCAAGGATGAGCTGGGAGAGCTGAACATCTCCAATGTAACATCCGAAGGATTTGAACTCTCATGGAAATCAAAGGCACATTTTGCCTATGATAGTTATGTTTTAGAATGTAGAGATACATTGGGATTATGGGATGTTAAAGAGGTCCATCTCCACGGAGATGCCACAGGTTCTAAAATCCAAGGCCTGAGGGAATCCACAAAATATCGAGTAAAGCTTTACGGAATAATCAATGGCCAAAGATCGACGCCACTTGAAGCAGTTGCCGTTACAGGTATATGCTTTTCTTTTGAGCTGCATGCCTTCAGTACAATAGACATATATTTGTTGCTGAGAGGTCTCTCATCTTTAGCATTTGAGGTTCTGAAGTTCCAAATCAAGACTTTCACGTTTTTCATAGTGGTATTGCGATTTTAAACTGCAGAATGCATGGCATGATAATAGGTGTGGTACATTTCCATCGTTTCAAATGGCCATTTGGCTTCATTTCATCCAGTCACTTCATGCATGCGAAGACAGGCAGTCCAGAACAGAGAGTGCTGCTTTCAAAAAATTATGAATCTTAGCCATCTCTAAACCATTGAAATTCAAACACTGAAACTGATTGGCGCAAATACACCAAATGCATATTGTGGCTGTATTATTCTGTTATTTTGCATTTATCTGTCTTCCTTGGAAGTGCTACTTCATAGTAGTCACAATGTCCCCAATCCTTACAGAGTGGGATTCAGCATGGCATTCAGAAAAGTACATCAGGCGATTTACACACCAATTTGCTCTTTGAAGGTATTAAAATCAACTCTTCACTCTCTGTAGGTCTATGCCAAGTTCCCAGAAAAGCCACATCCACTTCAACTTAATGCTTGCAACCCCATTCACTTTGTATTTTCATCCAATGTTTGACCAAGGTTCTGTTCCAATACCTACATTAGCATGGATCATAGTGCATATGATCCACGATTATTGGCACCCTCTTTAAACATGAGCATTTAAAATGGAGAATTGCAGAAGTTGGTTGAATCTCTGGGTTCTTCCAAAAGAACAATGATACCAAGCATTCCTCCAGATCCACAGATATAAATGGCTCACTGACCACATAATCAAGCTTTTGCAATGGCCATACCAGTCCACTGACCTAAACCCCATTGAAAACCTGTGGGATGAGCTGAAGAGGAGAGTTCATAAGAACCAAAGACTCTGAAGGATCTGTAGAGATTCCCCCACCTCATCAAACGTAGTAGGAGAAGACTCAGTGCCGTTATCCACAAGGGGGAGGGTGCACAAAGTACCAAACACAAGAGTGTTAAGAATCAGGACACATTTGCAAAATATATTAATTGATAAAGAATGGTGTTTTACCTCAAAGTTTCCTCATTTTGCTTATAAACGATAATGTTTTTAAAGCCTTTTTGCTCATCTTTAGCAAGGCTGCCAACAACCGTGTATAGACAAGTTATTAAATCCGAAAGCGGGTCATAAGCATTGTGGTTTTAAGCCTCAATGTCTTTTGGATCAAAACCTAACCTTTGCAGTGCATGGCTCCTTCATCCATTTGAAGTGTACTGGGTACCGTCACTCCGGTGGACTACTCAGAACCTTCAAAAATTAATGGCCCTAGTTCAGGGACCATTAATGCATGTGCTGCTTAGTGTAAGCATACTGTATGCCTCCAGTGCATGTGGACAATTACGATCCCTGACAATAACGGAATCTAAACGGTACCACAGAAAGAAAATGGTGATTAATAAAGAATGAAAAATCACCACTTCCAAACCTCAGTAGAAGGACGTTTTAGACCTGATAATGAATCGTTGGTTACTATAAAATCAATGACTTGTTCATTGGTATACATGTTGCCTTTTACTCAACTTGTGCTGTCTTGTAACCTGATCTTCCTATAGGTTAACCACTTTGTTTTCTGCCCTTCTAGAATTTACAAGTGAAACATTTACTTCTTTTGAATGTACTTTTATTTAGCACCCAAGTCGACCTCTCCCGATGTAGGGTTACTAAGTGTCAAAAGTGCGCTGACGACACAGTCTCCTGACACAGGAACTGTGCATCCGACAGTCCTTTCCCTGGCTCATCTGATTACAGAGGGGCCCACACCTCTGTCCTCCATGGTGGACCTGCCTTCTGGGGTAGAACCCGAACCAGAGTTCTCCAGCTCTAACCTGGAGACACTAGCGAACCTCAATATTACAGGTGTGAGTCCCACTAGCGTGAGGCTAGCTTGGTCCGTCCCAGATAAAGCTTTTGATAGCTTTTCTGTGGAGGTGGATGCTCTGTCAGGGATGGCCCAAGCTCATGTGTCCACGGTACCAGGAAGTGCCAGAAAGGCCCAAATAGGAGGCTTGTCCCCTGGGACACAATATAAGGTTTTATTGTATGGGAAGGTGAAGGGGGAGCAGTTACTGCCTCTACGTGCTTTTGCCAAAACAGGTAGATGGAGCAATGATTCCTTGCCATAAACACCCATAGTCATTGATCATCTATAGTAAATGATTCTTTGCTTTCTCTCTTCATCTCATCTGCATTATTTCATGAATCCTTCTATTTGTCTATCTGGCTTTGTTTGTGTCATCATCCTCACCTAAGAAAGTGCTTCTAAAACGCATCACAGTGTAATTTCTGCAATACATCATATAGTTAAATGAAAAATGTAATTCTAACATACAATTAGATATGTGAAATATCAATATGATATTAAATATATCTTTGACTGTACTATGATCTGTTTGTCTGCTAGAGGAGCTGAGGCCTGTGGTGGCCAACCTCACAGTCTCTGACGTGACATGGGACAGCTTCAATGTGTCCTGGACTCCCAAGGATGGGAAATTTGAGAGCTTTGTCATTGAGGTGACAAAGTCAGAGGGAGGTCCAGAAAACGAGAATCTCACACTGTCCGGTGATGCCTTCAGCCTTGGCATTTCTGGCCTGAGTCCTAACACTTCATATAGGATTGGCCTATACGGGCTCCACCAGGGCTCCTTCCAAGAGCCTGTGTATACCCAAGTCACTACAGGTACCTGCAAATAGAGGTGTCCCCCAGGGTTCCGTCCTAATCCCTCAATCCTTCTCACTTTTTCCTTCTCTGCTGTGGCTTTTTTTACCACTTTGTTCCAGTTAGGATCTGGGTTGAACTGCACACACGCCTGCCTGTTTTCCGTCCACATTTAAGCATCCACAGCACTGCATGTTGCAAGCAAGCCAGATATCACTGACATAACCCTTTAATTAGCCTTTCGTAGCCAAAGACAATGTTCTGTTCTAACAATACCATGCCATGTGTCATTCCTACCTTCCAGCCAATGTCAGTCTTGTCCTTATAGGGCACGGTGCTGGGCATCACCCACACAACATAACTGAAACAAGCAAGCTACCCACAACTGAGCAACCTCACCCTGTTTCACCTCGCCCCCTCCCTACATTTCATCCCATCACCTGAGTGCATGAAGCCATCCCCTCCCATTACATGCATTGTGGTGAGTTTTGAAGTGATGTGCTGCAATGATTCAAAACGAGAACCAACCACCACATCCTCCCTCCCATCCACATAAAGCTGTCATCTATTCATCCCATCTCCATGCTCAAAGACTAATTTATTAACCTATGGCTAATTTGCCTGTTGGAGTCATGCTTTAACTGAGTGGCCAGATCTGCTGGGTGCAGTTACAGGTTTTAGTCAAGGTTTTCGTTCTGGCACAGTTAGTTTGGAATTGTATAGTGCAAGGAAATGAAGGCCTAATAGCAAATTAATAACTTGTACTGCAATTGTGACATGAGGTCCTATTTAGTTGTTTGCGAAACATTGTTCAATCCAATGGCAGTGATAAAATAATTTCTACTAATTGTCCAACTCAGTGCAATGTGTGTGCATGCAGTTAACTGTGAATGTCTCCCCTGCACTGCATGAGCTCCACAAACTGCTTTTCATTTCCCTTGTTATCAGTGCCTTCCAAAAAGACATGGATTGTATTCCAACAGTAACCACTCATCTATGCTAACATCATAACTGGTTTTGCCATATGCTTTCTCCCTCATATTCTCTCGTGAACTAACTATGTAAACACAAATAGTACAGTAGATCTGTCATTATATTGCTGTTTGCGCGAGATAACGAGCAGCATTACTTCTGTTTACTTGGACAAATCATGAATTTGCAGGTGTTGGCATCTTTTGAATTTCGGAATGCATGGGGAGATTTGGCCCACAGCTAATTTTTAATGACAGATCATGGTGCTCTCTTCCAATTCTGATATTTTTCTTAACACATACAAACCCAGTCCTTAGTTGAGCATCTGACCAATTACACATTACTGGGTTAACCAGGTATAGTTGCAGTTTAACACAATTCAACACTACGCTTTAGTCCAAAACTATTCTTGTCAAATCTAACGAATTTGCTGCTTTTATTGTAATGGATTCCCTGTTCTGTACTCTTTCTTCTCCTTCCTGCCCTTTAGCTATCTGTTCCTCTCCCCATTTGTCTCAGTGTCTTACTCTGTCTGGACCTGTGCACTGAACAAAACATGCACATTAGCTTGTACACCAAGAGTTAGTCCTGACCTGGCTTAAGTTGGAATAACTGTATCACTTACATTTTATATGCCCCAAATCACATTGGCCCTCATTCATGAAACCTCAGAAAATATCTTAGATTCGAGAGACGTACAATCAATCAATCAAGTGGGATTTACAAAACTGTTGCACTTCTTCAAAATGAGTGTAGATGTCATCGCAGATTGATAAATCTGAAAGCCGTGGACGGGAGCACGCGTCCTCATTTACATATGACACACCCATAATTTATGTGGGTGTGGCAATCTTCAACCTATAAATTGACAGCTCTCAGCATAAATTATTGCTTATAACCGCTAATAAACCATTCGTCATTCTCCATGAAAAAACAGTGCAGTCACAGAATACTATTTCGTATCTCAGCCCAGCACCGAGGTCCTTTAGAAGAGCAATTTCTGCCATTTTTAGGGTAACTGCTTGACCCACAACCACTGATTTATTTATACTCTTACTTATTTATACTCTTACTAGTACAATGTAAGACCTGTTAGCTAATCAAGATGCCAGCCACTGAAATGATAATGACCATTTATGATCTCCAAGTATATCGATACTATAGGCATGAGTGACTAAGGCAAAACAAGTTTGTCTAGCGCGTTACATACACAAAGGCAATTCAAATCTTACAAACACAAAAAAAAATAAAAAACGCAGCATAAAGTGAAAGGAATAAATCATACATGAATAAAGTAGTGATACATTATTTAACATTTTGGTTTTGTATGTGATATATTCCTTGTCATCTTATTTTATATTATCTACTGTTATTATTACAATTGTGGTTGTCGTTACTGAGGCTGTTATGATTGTTGTTTTTCGTGATAATGGTCTTATTGCGACTCAATAAGATAATGTGAATTATCTCACTTTTTGACGTTGGTTTACACGGTCTCCGACCAGACGCAAGTTTGATCGTGAGGATACAACAAAGATAATATTGATAAATACCAGCTCTTTTGGTGAAATGATCATACGATCATATTATGATCAAATTTGATCGTATGCACGTTTCATGAATGAGGGCCATTGTTCTTATTAATGTGGCGGGGCAACAGGTTATGATAATCTCTGATGTACACTGCATTACATTTTCACGTTTTGTTTAGTCTTCACAAAAAAGGCTTGTTTGATTGTCAGAAGGAACCCATGCATGTCATTAATTTCTTATTACATTCAAAGACTATGGAGAATGGCAGATGGGAGGTGAGTGCCATGTGAAATTGCATTATTCTTATATCTTAAACAAAATTTATTATCCTCACCTTCAATAGATAATTGAGTATGATAAAGCTAAAGGAGTGATATTATAGGCATATTGCATTGCACATTTCAGCTTATTTACAAAATCCAATAACTGTTTCTTCTTTTAGTGAGCGAGCCCGTGGTTGGCAATCTGTATGTATCTAACTTAACGTCAGAGAGTTTCTCCATCTCCTGGAATGGGACAGAGGGAGAGTTTGACATTTATGTCCTGGAGATAATTGATTCTGATTGGCTGAGGGAGCCAGAGGAATATAACATATCCCAGAATGTAAGGTTCCATGAGATCACAGGGCTAAGACCCAGCACTGACTATATAGTCTACCTCACTGGGATGGTCAAGGGATCACGAACCCATGCTATCAGTATTGTAGCATCAACAGGTATTTCGTTTTTGATGATTTTATTTATTTCCAAGGCAAGAATGAGCACATGACTTCTTTACTCCATATTGTATCTTACAATGCTTTTTAGTTCATTCTTCAGCACACTTAATATATGAAAGAATATGTTTTGTGACTACTCATTGACTACATGAGAAACCGTTTCATATTGACATTGGATCCAAATGAGTGCAGGTAATTCGAGGACAAATGGACAGTAACACTTTGCCACCTAAAACATTCATGAACGCTGACTTTTCTCTCCGTAGCTGCAGAACCTGACTTGTCCAGGCTAGTTGTTTCAAATGTTACCTCAGACAGGCTGTCACTGTCGTGGAAGACGGGGGAAAAGGTTTTTGATAATTTTGTCGTAGAGGTCAGAGAGTCTGCTTTGCCCTCGCAGGCCATGGGCCTCACCCTGCCCGGAGCGGCACGCTCCACAGTTATTACTGGGCTTAAAGGGAACACCACCTACGACATCAAACTGTATACCAGTACTGCTGGACAGAACACACAGCCCCTATTTGCTGTAGCCACCACAGGTATTGCATGGCATTCATCTTTACCAATGTTTTTAATACCAGACTCCTCATCTTCCCTTATTGAAAACCCATGTTCTCTTTTGTCCAGAGGCTGTCCCACAGTTGGGCTCAATAGCTGTGTCTGATTCTAGCCCTGACAACTTCACCCTGTCCTGGGGCACAGTGGCCGGTCACTTTGATGGCTTTGTCATTCGGGTTGGTGATCCTGAACAACTGTTTGATACACTGGAGTTCACGGCGTCTGGAGAGGTCCGTAACATTACTGTTACTGGCCTGGCGGACGAAACTGCCTATAACATTGAGCTGTACGGTATTTCTCATGGGCACCGCACACCTTCTCTTTTAGCCCATGCAGTAACAGGTACTATGTAATTTACTCATATCTTAACCCTTCCCACTTGAAACACTGACAGAACTGAAATGTATGACCCAGTACCCAAAGATTTTAGAATGACCCCTCAAGTGACCTACTCAGATTTTATGTGAGAGTAATTCTTTGATAATTTAATCAAAAGCACTTTTGCAATCATTGCTCACATCAACTACCAAATATATTCTTACCACATCTTATCCATACCCTATCTGACTATAACCACTCACCCTCCCCCACACTCCCCCCAAAAAATAAACTATTATAATAATCCCACTCCCTTCAGCATCATTACCCAAAGTGGAAAACTTGACAATTTCGAAGATCACCCCATTCAGCTTCCGTGTGTCCTGGGAGGCGAGTCATCCTAAACAACAGGAAGGGGCTCCCTCTACTGGTGGCTTAAGCCACTTTCACATAGTGGTGTCAGACTCAGGCTGGCTACTGGAGCCCCAGGAGTTCACTGTCCCTGGCAACCAGAGCTTCCTGGACATCTGGGGCCTGATCACTGGCATAGGCTATGTGGTCAAATTGACTGGGGTGTCCAGTACTGGGCTGGCCTCCCGCACACTGACTACAGTGACTGTGACAGGTACCACCCACAAAGGCGTCATAGCTGATGAAAATGAGGGGGCATGAGCATTCAAACAATTTTATTTATTTGGAGGATAAAAGGGACACAACATAGATTAAGATAGATAGATTAAGCACAATGAATTCCAATACATTTCATTTTCCATTAGTGCCCCCTCAAAAAAAAGTGTATGACGCCTCTGGCCACACTGTTTGCCAAATCCTAAAATGCACACAAGTAACTTAGAATTTAGGATTTGTCCCTCTTTAAAAGGGCTTCTCCATCACAGTGAGGCATAATTTGGTAAACAAAAGTGTACTAAACAGGGTGATGGATTCCCAACCTGTACTTTTACTGTCTCAAGAAAAAACTAGTACGCTGGAAGTCTTTCCAAACTAAACTTCTAAAAAAGGATGAGATATTGACACTATCAATTCCTTGCTTTGGTGGGGAAGCCTCAACGCACAACCTAACTACCTCCTCAAACATCTCACTTCCTTTTTCAGTGTGATCTGATTAACCTCTTCATCCTCTTATTCTTTGAAGCATCATTGAGGTCTTGCCCATTTTCAGTTTGAAGCTTAATTGTTACAGAGAAGTGAGTGGTGCTCTGCTTTTTCCTCTCTCCAAAATATGAAATTCTTAAGGTTGTGACAACACCAGTATTGCCATAATCGTTATCAAGCTTTTCTTCAGTAAAACAGCTGTAATGGCAACAAACATGATGTCGTCCACTTGCGTCCACTTTTATTTTTACAGGTATAGCACAAAATATTTTACATACAGCGGATTTTTAAAGCACCAGAGTTTGCTTGCGTTCTCATTTTTGCAATGAAGAAAATATTGCGATATTGTCACAACCTTAAACATTTTTCATATTTTGAACTGTGTTTTCCCTCACTGTATAGTGAAGTATGCCGTTTTCACACTAAGCATTGTTTTAGGTAATCAATATGTTCACCTTAATATTTAACAAAAAATAAAAATTTTATGACAATTGGATAAAAGGCCAACAGCATATAAGTAGGAAAACACAGAGTAAATCAACATGGCATTTTAAGCATGTCCATTGACTTTTTACCCTTGAATTAATTCGAATGAACTGAATGCAGGGCTGGCGTTGAGAACGCATGAGGTAGTAAATGCATTGTTTGGCCTAATTCCTGTAAGTGGATTTCAATAATAATTGCTAAGTGACTTCAATAAATGTTTCAACAACCATGAATGTATTTATTTCTCAATAAATAACAAAGGAATTAAAATGACATTGACCGAGTGCTAACGATATGAAAGCATGGCAGTATGATAGCAGCAAAGAATGATAATTTAACCAACTAGGCCTAGGCTGCTCACGGGTCCGCCGAGATTTGCCGTCCTTCATTTTCTTTTCTTTTATTGGGGAACTGTTTATGGACTAATGCGTCGATTTGAAGAGTTATTCCCTTTCCAACCAGAGGCTGAGCCAGAAGTGGAGCACATGTTCGTCTCCGACATCACGTCAGACAGTTTCCGCCTGGCCTGGACAGCGGATGATGACAAGTTTGATAGATTTGTGATAAAAATTAGGGACTCCGCTAAGTTCGTGCATCCACAAGAATTTAACGTCCTCGGTAATGAGCGCACCAAGGTTTTAACAGGACTCACCGGAGGTACTGAGTACGAAATTGAGCTGTACGGTGTCACATTGGAACAGCGCTCCCAACCAATTACCGGTGTTGCTCGAACAGGTATTTTAACAGCGAGCCTAGGCTACTTTTGTCTGAACTACCAGTGAACACCAAAGAAGACTCAACTGTTTTTTTTTGTTTTTTTTACTAGAAACAGGTGTCGTAATTACAAATGACAATACTAATATTTATTTGGGCTGGGTTTCCTAATAATTCTCCTTTTTTTTATTTTTTATTTTTTTTACTTTTTTTGCTTTAATGGGTATGTCTTAAGATATATTGTAGGTCTTAAATGCCACTGATCACTCTGTTGGTAGGTATGTAAACAATTGGTTTTGCATGTGTCTTTGTTCCCATTAAAGATTAATTTGATTACATTCTACTCCCCGCTAAAGTTGTTAAAGATGCTAACATTTTTGTTACTTGTAGCATGTTTGACAAAGTTTTGTGGGTTGTATTAACACATTGATACTATGCACTTATAGAATATATGCTGTGGGTTTCAAAACATGTTCCATCCTACTCTGGCTGGGATGATTGTAGTGGGTCTCTTTTTCAGGTCCTTTTTTTCCATTGGAATTTGTTTTAATTAATCATTTTGCAGAGTCTGTAAGTGTGCTTATTGGCACAAAATAGGCGATAGGGCTATAGCATCTAATGAACTTGACCTTCGTATTATTGATTCCAAACTCTATTGAAAACCAAACTCTAACAGATAAATCTAACTTTTCTTTTTATGTTTTTGCTTCTTATAACCCTGACCCATCACTATTCAAGGCCTGGGCGCTCCAAGGGCCATCTACTTCTCTGAGGTGACTGAGTCCTCTGCGATAGTCCACTGGACCATGCCTCGTGCCAGAGTGGATCGCTATCGTATCACATATATGCCTCTCCAAGGTGGTGAGTGACAGATCTCTTATATTCACAGTGAAATCTTACCAGGGATATTATCTCACATTTATACAGTACTTTAGGTCTTAAAAAGCGCTCCATATTGTGTGTTGGGAGGACTACGCACTCCCTCTAGTGGAATGCAGAGGAATCACAATTATTGACAGTAACAGGTCCATCTGAGGGAAAGGAAAACAACATTCTTAAAGTGGATTTAATAGCACATTTTAACAGAAATAATATCAGTTCAGAAATATTGATTGATTTTAGTAAAATAGTATGTAGCATAAATGTATCCTTTTTCCCCTCATCAACAGGTAGCCCAATAACAGTGCTCGCGGATGGGACCGAGACCCAGGCTTTACTGCCCAATATGTTGCCAGGAGTGACCTACCGGGTGACCATCTTTGCTGCGAAGGGCCTGGAGGAGAGTGACCCAGCGACAGACACTATAACCACAGGTGAGTCTGACTTCTGTTCAGCGTATGCCCATATTTAAAATACAAAAGTTTACTATAGAATACTATTAGTACTTACTATAATATTATATATTATTATATAGTAAACTGTAGAATATACTGTGAAATGCTATTTTCTATTATGGCTGGTTCGAATTACTAATGCAAAATGGCTGAAAGCCGTGGTAAATGAGACTGTATAGTATATCACTGGTGTCATCACATAACTTTTTTTTATTTCATTAGTATCCAGTTTATAATAGCAATAAGGTATCTTGGGGGTTTGTGATACATTGCCAATATACCATGGCAATCAGCACTTAGCAATTCCATATTGGCCACATACCGCCTCCTGCCTTACTAGACTCTGTAGTGTCCTGGAGTCGCCTCTTCACTGTTGACGTTGACACTGGTGTTTTGGGGGTACTATTTAATGAAGTTAAGGACCTGTGAGGCGTCTGTTTCTCAAACTAGACACTCTAATGTATTTGTCCTCTTACTCATTTGTGCACTGGGGTCTCCCACTCCTCTTTCTATTCTGAGAACCAGTTTGCACTGTTCTGTGAATGGAGTAGTACCCAACATTGTACACAAGTTTTCAGCTGTGCTAACATAATTACAAAAATGTTTTCTAATCATCACATAGCCTTGGATCAGCAAACACTGCGTGCAATTGAAACTGATGGTTGCTGATAATGGGCCTCCATACGCATATCCCGTAGATATTCCATTAAAAATCAGCCATATCCAGCTACAATATCAGCCATATAATTTACAACAAAATCAGCCATATCATTTACAACTAACAATGTCTACACTGTATTTCTGATGAATTTTATTTTATTTTAATGGACAAAAAATTTGCTTATCTTTCGAAAATAAGGAAATTGGTAAGTGACCCCAAAATTTTGAACGGTAGTGTACATTATAGAGGCTTTAGTAGTAAATCACTAGCTTTCATACTTTCATACCCAACAGTAAATATGGTACTGCTCCAGTCTGTCCCAACCCTTTCAATTATTCCAGGACAAAGTAGGGCGTGACTGGGTGGGGTGGTTTGCAGGTCATGGTATTGATATTACTGATGTTTATTTTAATCTGATGTGGCCTGTGTGTGTTAAAAGCAATTTCCTCTTTAGCTCTGGACAAGCCTCAGGGTCTTTCTGCTGTCAACGTCACTGAGACAACCGCCCAACTGCTATGGCAACCCAGTGGGTCTTTTGTCGATGGCTACGTCATCACCTACAGTGCAGATTCAGGTGTGTGTTTCACAAGAGTCCCAAGGTCCAGATTATCAGGAGCTGACGTCAGTTTGTAAACATGATGTAAATTACAATGGTATGCCTCATCGTTAGCCAAATAGATCCAATACAAAGTGAACTGCTGGAGGTGGTGATCAGCTGTTAATGTTCTGCTCTTTCCTCTGCTGTCTGTAGTGTCCCCAGTGATAAAACGTGTTTCTGGGAACACAGTGGAGATTGAGATGGGCTCCCTGGTCCCTGCCACCCGCTACACAGTTGAAATGTATGCCACAAAGGAGGCACTGAAGAGTGGCACCGCCACCACGGCATTCACCACAGGTAGCTCTCCAACTAGATGCTATGTATAGAAGCATTAGTATGTAAATTGTGTGCAGTAAATTGTGTGTGGTTTTGTACTTTAGGGTAAAGTTAATATAAACCTATGAATTAATAATATTATGTTACGACATAGTTGTATATGATCCTTCCACCCTTTGTGTGTAGATATTGATTCTCCCCGTGACCTGGAGGCCAGTAATGTCCAGACAGACAGTGCCACTCTGACCTGGAAGGCTCCACATGCCGCAATCATGGGATACGTCCTCACGTTCAGCTCATCCGATGGCATGGTCAGGGTGCGTATGTCTTAGAGTCGACACCCTCCGTTTCCATTCTGTCATTCAATAGTGGCTATTTTACAGGTATATTTTCCCCGGTGCTTGCCATTATGAATAAAAATTGATTTTGATTTGAATACAGGAAGTGGTCATGAGCCCTACAGCCACATCATACAGCATGACTCAGCTTAGTAGCTCTACTGAGTACAGTGTCAGTCTACAGGCCATATCTGGAGACAAACGGAGCAAACACATCACCACTGTTTTTACTACCAGTAGGTTTACACACCACTTTTCTCTTGCTCACAGCTTTACATTGAAAAGCTATCAATTGATGCTTTATTTCCTAGGTAGTGCAGTTTTACTGTAGTTTTTGTTAAGAGTGTGTGTGTGTGTGCGTGTGTAGTTGGAGTGCTGTACAGATACCCTACTGACTGCGCGCAGATTCTGCTCAACGGAGACACCACCACGGGCATCTACACCATCTTCTTGGCAGGAGATGAGAGTTCGCCCATCCAGGTCTATTGTGACATGACCACAGATGGAGGAGGATGGCTGGTGAGTAGGACACACACGCAAACACACACATCACCGTGTTTGATTGGATTGACCTAAGTTACACTAAACATCATACCATAGACATTGTATAGGACTCATATGAGACAGGCTCCAACTCTGTGTACAGGTGTTGCTGAGGCGCCAGAATGGAAATCTAGAGTTCTTCAGGAACTGGAAGAACTACACCATTGGCTTTGGGAACATGGATAATGAATTCTGGTTCGGTGAGTCTACAACTGTAGTGTTTATTTGTTTTTCTGTGGCCCACTTTTGCTTCACTGTGATCCATCCAGTGAGCCATATGACTCATTTGATGGCACTGGGATGTCATTTGCTGTAATTTCAGGTCTGGCCAATCTACACAAGATAACGGCAGCAGACCAGTACGAGCTACGTGTCGACCTGAGTGACAACGGGGAGTCGGCCTACGCTCAGTATGATAAGTTCACCATTGCAGAGCCCCGCAGCCGCTACAAGATGCACATAGGCGGGTATAGCGGCACAGCAGGCAAGGAAAACAACTATAATGGCTGTGTTTTCTAGTGCTCCTGCATAGAAAACCTAATAAAATCTAACTCTATTAAAACTCCACTAGAATTTCCCAATGCATTTTAAATTAAAAGATAAACAATAAAATGCAGTTGGGACGCTGTGTAAAATGTAAAGAAAAACAGAATACAATGATGTGCAAATCATTTAAACCCTATATTCAATAGAAAATAGTACAAAGACAACATATCAAATGTTGAAACTGAGAAATGTTATTGTTTCTTGAAAAATACATGCCCACTTTGAATCTGATGCCGTTTAAAAAATGCTTGGACTCAGACAACGTTTCTCAACGTAAAATTGCAAAGAGTTTGGGGATCTCAGCATCTACGGTACATAATATCATTAAAAGATTCAGAGAATCCGTGGAAATCTCTGTACGCAAGGGACGAGGCCGAAAACCAATTAGCTGGCCGTGATCTTCAGGCCCTCAGGCGGAACTGCATTAAAAACAGATACGATTCTGTATTGGAAATCACTGCATGGGCTCAGGAACACTTAAGAAAATTGTCATTGTCTGTGAACACAGTACATCGCTGCATCCACAAATGCAAGTTAAAATTCTACCATGCCAAGAAGAAACCATATATAAACAAGATCCAGGAAGGGCTCTGGCTTCTCTGAGCCTGAGCTCATTTAAGATGGACTAAGGCAAAGTGGAAAACTGTCCTGTGGTCTAACAAATCAAAATTTGAAATTATTTTTGGGAAACATGGACGCCGCGAGGAGAGGGATCATCCGGCTTGTTATCAGCGCACAGTTCAAAAGCCAGCATCCATGATGGTATGGGGGTGCATTAGTGCACATGGCATGGGTAACTTGCACATCTGTGAAGGCACCATTAATGCTAAACAATATATACAGGTTTTGGAGCAACATATGCTACCATCCAGACAATGTCTTTCTCAGGGAAGACCTTGCTTATTTCAGCAAGACAAGGCCAAACAACATTCTGCATGTATTACAACAGCATGGCTCTGTAGTAAAAGAGTCCGGGTGCTAAACTGGCCTGCCTGCAGTCCAGACCTATCATCCATTGCAAACATTTGGAATATTATGAAACGAAAAATATGACTAAGGAGACCCCGAACTGTTGAGCAACTGAAATCCTATATCAAGCAACAATGGGAAAACATTTCACTTTCAAAACTACAGCAATTGGTCTACTCAGTACCCAAACGCTTACAGAGTACTGTTAAAAGAAGATGTGATGCAACACAGTGGTAAACATGCCCCCGTCCCAACTTTTTTGAAATGTGTTGCTGGCATCAAATTCTAAATGGGCATGTATTCCAAAAACAATAACATTTCTTAGTTTCAACATTTGATATGTTGTCTTTGTACTACACTGCTCAAAAAAATTAAGGGACCACATAATCATCACAGTATAACACCAAGTCAATTAAACTTCAGATATATCAATCTGTCCAATTGGGAAGCATAAGCGATTGTGAATCAGTGTCTCCTGTTTTGGTGCAAATGAAAGTGACAACAGGTGCACTGGAGAGGCAACAGCAAGACAACCCCCAAAAAGGTAATGGTTTTGCAGGTGGTGGCCACAGACAATTGCTCTCTCCTTATCCTTCCTGACTGATTCTTCTCTAGTTTTGTCACTACTGGTAGCATGAGGCGGTACCTGCTGCTCATTCCGGTTGCCCAGGTAGTCCAGCTCCTCCTGGATGGCACATCCATACGTGCCATCGCAAGAAGGTTTGTTGTGTAACCCACTACAGTCTCAAGAGCATGGAAGAGATACCAGGAAATGGGCCGTTACACAAGTAGAGCTAGACAGGGCCATAGAAGGGCATCAACCCAACAGCAGGACCAGTATCTGCTCCTTTGTGCAAGGAGGAACAGGAGGAGCACTGCCAGAGCCCTACAAAATGGCTACTGGTGTGCATGTTGTGCATCTGACCTAACTGTCAGAAACAGACACCATGAGGGTGGCATGAGGGCCCGACGTCCTCTAGTGGGACCTGTGCTCAGAGCCCAGCACCGTGCAGCTGGATTGGCATTCACCAGAGAACATCAGAATTGGCAGGTCCGCCATTGGTGCCCTGTTCTCTTCACAGATGAGAGCAGGTTCACGCTGAGCACATGTGAGAGACGTCTGGAGACGCCGTGGTGAACGTTATGCTGCCTGCAACATCATCCAGCATGACCGTTTTAGCGGTGGATCAGTGACTGCTGTTAGGTACCGGGATAAAATCCTCAGACCCATCGTCAGACCTTATGCTGGTCCAGTGGGCCCTGGGTTCCTCCTGGTGCAGGACAATGCCCGGCCTCATGGGGCCGGAGTGTGTAGGCAGTTCCTGGATGACGAAGGCATTGATGCCTTTGACCCTCACATTCCCCAGACTAGAATCCAATTGAGAACCTCTGGGACGTTATGTATCGATCCATCCAACACCGCCAAGTAGCGCCACAGACTGGCCAGGAGCTCACTGATGCCCTGATCCAGGTCTGGGAGGAGATCCCCAGGACACCATCCGCTGTCTCATCAGGAGCATGCCCAGACGTTGTCGGGAGTGCATACAGGCATGTGGGGACCATACACATTACTGAGTGACATTATGATTTTCCATGATGAAATTCACGCAAGTTGAAACAGCCTGTGATTTCAATTGTTTACCTTAAATTTCGGGTTTGAATCCAGCCCTGAATCGGTTTGGGATTTTGGTTTCCACTGACCGTTGTTGTCATCATTTAGTTCTCAACGAATTGCACAATGTACAGTAAAGATTTTGATCTTTAATATACAGCTCTGGAAAAAATTAAGAGACTACTGCACCTTTTTCTTTCCTTTCCAAAAAAGTCGAAAAAAGTAAGTTTTTGAGTGAGGAACAAAAGGGTTAAAATTAAGAGACCACTGCAAATTGAACACTTCTGTTCTTCACTCAAAACTTTCCTTTTCAACGTTTTTGGAAAGGAAAGAAAAAGGTGCAGTGGTCTCTTAATTTTTTCCAGAGCTGTATTTCCTTCATCGAGACCCGATGTGTGATTTATGTGTTCCCTTAATTTTTTTGAGCAGTGTATATTCAGTTAAATACAAGCATAAATGATTTACACATTATTGCATTCAGTTTTTATTTGCATTTTATGCAGCGTCCCAAAGTTTTTGGAAATGGGGTTGTACAAACAATCTATGTAAACTGTGATTGAGTTATCCATATTTCTTCATACCAGCTGTTGTTTTCTTGTATCGTAGGTGATTCTATGACCTATCACCAGGGCCGGCCCTTCTCCACTTATGACAATGACAACGACATTGCGGTCACCAACTGTGCCCTGTCATATAAGGGTGCCTTCTGGTACAAGAACTGCCACCGTGTCAACTTAATGGGGCAATATGGTGACAATAGTCACAGCAAGGTATTGAACTGTGACCTACAAATTACTGGCCTCCTTTCTACTATTGTTATTTTATGGTCAATGTGAAAGATTAATGCAAATAGATGTATATATAGCAATAATCATTATTTCTTCCAGGGTATTAATTGGTTTCACTGGAAAGGGCATGAGCATTCAATCCAGTTTGCCGAGATGAAGATTAGACCTGTTAACTTCAGCAACTTTGAAAGCAGACGGAAAAGATCATAGACATTTTTCTGCACAACTACTTCACCCCCACCTGTCCCATCTCCACCATCCCCCAGCTTTCTCAAACCTTCTGCCAAGACTTTTCCAGCACAACAATCCAGGGGATTCTCTTCTTGACACTCGTTTGAGACTAATTCTTCAGTTCAAACCAGGATCATTGACCTTGCCAGCTACCTTTGATAAACTACAATAAATAACAGTTCGTTTTCTAATTGATGTGTTTTTGGTTATTGAGTTAAATAGACCATGCAAATGTCAAGCATATCCATCTAATATATAAAACAAGTTATTTAAAACATATTTAGGCAAATAGCATGGCTAACCTGCTTGTTAAGATACCCCTCAGGACAATCATATTACTGAACGTGTTTTTATCCAACTAGCTATCAATGTCAGGATAGATATGTTACACCAAATATAGAACAATCTGATCAGTGAAAAAAAACTGAGGGATTTCTTTTCTAGTTACTTTTACATGTTTTATTGCAAATATGTTTGGTGGAGATTTTTAATATGGTTTCAATTGACATTTTTGTGTGTTTGAATTGTTTTATGGTTTGTGTTAATTGGAAAATGTATATGCCAAATATGGCTCCTTATACTGTATGTCCAAAGATATTTGAATATGCCTGTTGAGAATAAGGCACTTTGATTATGAAATGTGAAGCAAGGAAAATAGATTTAATTTACTTAGATTTTTAGGAAAAGATTAAAAAGAGTCCTACTCCAACTTTTCATTTAGCAACTTGTCAGAGGCACATTGTAATAATAACGTGGCTTGATGCCACATATCTCAGTCTCCCTGAAGACTTTGAGGAACAGGGGGAAATAAAGATATGGGTAAACAGTGTTACCCTGTATTAATGAATCAATTTAAAGTCCTGAAGGCAGGAATGACTAGACTAGGTAATACTTGTTTCATGTTGAGGAACATTTTCTGTTCAAACCCATTGGAATCCATTAAAATTATATCCACATATACAACAAAGAGGGAAATGTTCTTTCAACCACTGGAATAATTGAATACCAGCATTAAATTATGCTTTACTTAGTTTTTCAGCTGAACGAAAAACAGGTTTTGAGTGACCCTCAATGTACAGTAACCCCCAATACAATTTAAAAAAAAAACTTTGTTAAAAGGTGTGAGCACATTTCTGGCTACCCATATGAAATCTCTGGTTCCCTGAAGGAGAGAACGATGTCCAATACATGGGGAAATACAATCATACCCTTAAGCTAGAGAGGCGGATCCAGAAACGAATGCATCAAATTAAATCACACAGATTATATACAGAACCAGTGCTCTGGTTAGAGCCCCATTTCGGATTGATCCCCCAAAACAAGTTAACAAAAAGTTAAACAAATACCATTTTGAATAAAATATAAGTTCATGGATTATGTTAAAACTTGTTAAAGAACTGATTTTCACATATTTCCACTAATTGCAGGTGATCTAAGGTCCTATTGAAAGTTTTCCTTTGCACTAACCCAAGGAGGGATGGTACTTGGATTTGTGAATTCTGGAATGGCATTTATTTTCTTTGTCTCTCTAAAATACATTTTTACACCAAAGCGATGTCTGCTTTACCACTGTACTTTCTGTAAAAAGGTTCCATCTGTAGATAACAATACGTTCTCTGGCAAATCGCCCATCTGTGGATCAGCCTCCTCAATTTCCCATTATTGCATTATCCATAATTTAACAAGTGACTGTACATTGCATTATTATAATTACAAATTCACTGACATGATCAAATTACTTGAAATATCATAGCCTGGAACTTTTCATGAATTTACAACAGTAAAAAAAAATCTAATAAAAATAATTCCCTTATATCACCACTTGGCATTGTGTGTATACATGGTTATGGATTTGCATAAATCGGCAAACATTCCAAAGGAAACTTTTATATTGATGAATCCCAACCTTTTTGTGCGTACGCACGTTTGATAAATGAGACCCTACTGTAGGTTTCAATGGATTGTGAAACCTATAGCAGTTACACGACAGCACTTAACAGCAAGTTGTAATTGACTTATAATAAAACAATCACAATTCAGTCACTGGCATCATTTTATTTTATTTTACTGCTGTTTAAAACCAATTCTTATTAATAGCAAAGACCTGGGAGGATTGTTACAGGGAGGAGGAGCAATTGGGGTTAACCTTCTTGCTCATAGATTTTACCTTTGCAGTAGGGGGATTAGAACTAAGGACCTTTAAAAAAACTATTTCTAGCAAATAACTCAAAGGAGACCTCTTATATGTGGAAATAATGACTGATTGCTGATTGAACAATTGTGCAATGAGGTTTTGTATTTGTGTAGAAGAGGTTCACATTTAAGCCAGTAGTTTGTATCAGCTGTAAACAAAGTTTTCATTTTGTTTGACATGATTTATTGAACTGAGCGTTTTTTGTAGAGAATTCTGTTTACTGATTTGTAAATATGCATAGTGTGTGAAAAAGACTAATTGAGAAAGGACTAACAAAAAAAGAATACTGCTGTGCTCATTAGGTTATAATGGAGATCAACACGTTTTCTGTAATGCATCAACTGCACTATAATTATTAATCGACCATGCTTAAAAAGTTACTATGTCTTATTTGTCATTGTTACCATCTATCACAGCCACTTTCAAAAAAGCAATATTTACATTTACACATACCCAGTAAGGGAGCTGCTAGTGGTAAAAACCATAATGTATTCGGAGAGAATACACAAAATCAATCTGAAGTTTACATACGTTTTATGTATATACAGTGAGGGAAAAAATTATTTGATCCCCTGCTGATTTTGTACGTTAGCCCACTAACAAATAAATGATCAGTCTATAATTTTATTGGTAGTTTAATTTGAACAGTGAGAGACAGAATAACAACAAAAAAATCCAGAAATACGCATGGCAAAAATGTTATAAATTGATTTGCATTTTAATGAGTGAAATAAGTATTCGACCCCTCTGCAAAACATGACTTAGTACTTGGTGGCAAAACTCTGCTTGACAATCACAGAGGTCAGACATTTCTTGTAGTTGGCCACCAGGTTTGCACACATCACAGGAGGGATTTTGTCCCAGATCTTCTCCAAGTCATTAAGGTTTCGAGGCTGACGTTTGACAACTCAAACCTTCAGCTCCCTACACAGATTTTCTATGGGATTAAGGTCTAGTGAAGTTGTTCTGTCCCCTTAGCAGAAAAACAACCCCAAAGCATAATGTTTCCACCTCC
This sequence comes from Esox masquinongy, assembly GCA_016801175.1. Classification (NCBI taxonomy): domain Eukaryota; kingdom Metazoa; phylum Chordata; class Actinopteri; order Esociformes; family Esocidae; genus Esox; species Esox masquinongy. The sequence continues at coordinate 31,397 of JACXGI010001634.1, forward strand.
ATGTTTGACGGTGGGGATGGTGTTCTTGGGGTCACAGGCAGCATTCCTCCTCCAAACACGGCGAGTTGAGTTGATGCCAAAGAGCTCGAATTTGGTCTCATCTGACCACAACACTTTACCCAGTTCTCCTCTGAATCATTCAGATGTTCATTGGCAAACTTCAGACGGGCCTGTACATGTGCTTTCTTGAGCAGGGGGACCTTGGGGGTGCTGCAGGATTTCAGTCCTTCACGGTGTAGTGTGTTACCAATTGTTTTCTTGGTGACTATGGTCCCAGCTGCCTTGAGATCATTGACAAGATCCTCCCTAGGTAGTTCTGGGCTGATTCCTCACCGTTCTCAACTCCACGAGGTGAGATCTTGCATGGAGCCCCAGACTGAGGGAGATTGACAGTTCTTTTGTGTTTCTTCCATTTGCGAATAATCGCACCAACTGTTGTCACCTTCTCACCAAGCTGCTTAGTGATGGTCTTGCAGCCCATTCCAGCCTTGTGTAGGTCTACAATCTTGTCCCTGACATCCTTGGACAGCTCTTTGGTCTTGACCATGGTGGAGAGTTTGGAATCTGATTGATTGATTGCTTCTGTGGACAGGTGTCTTTTATACAGGTAAGAAGCTGAGATTAGGAGCACTCCCTTTAAGAGTGTGCTACTAATCTCAGCTTGTTACCTGTATAAAAGACACCTGGGAGCCAGAAATCTTTCTGATTGAGAGGGGATCAAATATATTTCACTCATTAAAATGCAAATCAATTTATAACATTTTTGACATGCGTTTTTCTGCGTTTTTCCGTTTTACTTAACCATTAACTGTTTGGAGTTTATGTAGTGTGGTTAGTCTAGTCGGTGCCTGACAAACAAATGTTCATTTGCTGAGGGCCACAGTACAGGGAAATATTATCACCAAAGTCAAGATCAGCATGTCAAGTAGTTATAAAATTCTAAAATCACTTTAATCTGCAGTATCAATGTCAGAGTTCAAATCTGAACTCAAATTCTGGCTCAAATATGTGTTCATTAGGTAACTGTGGCAACTCGCAACGCAAGTTGGAAAGCAGGGCAGAGTCGCATGGTCTAGCATATATGTCCAGCCAATTACCACCCAAACTCTCATAAATGGCCTGAAAAAGTTTCACCAATTTGATTTGGGGTTTCACTGGTTGTGTTTTTTAAGGTGAATTATGCAAATTGCTTTTAATGGTGATGTCCATGGTAGAACACGTTTTCTGCTATTTACCTCTTAACTCATCTCCATAGTTTCCCTTTAACAGCAGGTGGCAGTGTTCATATGCTCATCCCTAGTCATGACAGAAGTAGGCCTATCCATTAGTGTGCAGCACACTGAGAATGTTAACTTATAGACACTAGCACAGATCAACTTACCAGACTACCTATTTAGCATGGATTGTTAATTTTGTATTTTGGGGTAAACTTAATATAAAATAGCTGAAATAAAATAATAATGAATAGAATTGCATTTTTTTTGAACTGCTAAGAATCCATGAAAATAATATACCACAGTCATTTAAAAAGTTAGCTCAAACACAAATTTTACCCCCTCCAATTTCCATCCAAATCTAACAAATCCTCCATCATCACCATCCTTTCCTGTACAGGTCTTTTACGACTCTACAGCGTGAGCCATAACGTCTGTACAATGCTGTGTTTTACTTATTGTAGGCCTCAAACAACCCCTTGGTTTTTTATCTCTTTTTTTCCCTGCTGCTTGAGTCACTGTGTCTGCATTATAATCTGGATAAAGATGGGCTCTGACCTGATTCCTGTCATCCCAATCTAGGCCATGAGACACACAAGCATTCAGATCAACCAGCTAGATAGAAAGATATGCTGTAGAAATACACAGAGTGAGAAAGAGAGCATGCAAGAGAGATAAGACAGTGACAGACAAAAGATGACCAAGAGACAGAGAAAGATAGACAAAAGATGACCAAGAGACAGAGAAAGATAGAGTGAAAGAGTTTTGAATATTACATGCCATTTTCCCTATGCAGTGATATAATATTTTATTTCTAGTTTATTTTCACTTAAACTATCCTTGGGAACTGAAATAAAATGGCTTGGTGTTGCTACATACATGAGGAATGTGGAGCAGCAGATGGGACTGTAACATGCAGCATTCCCTTGTTTTTCCATCAATTGCAGGCCTGTCCTTTCTGTGTGTATTTATTATGTTCATTTACTTTGTTCCATTTTACTAAATATACATCATTTTCCAGAGATTACAGAAAGCAAGACTCATCACTAACATTTTCTGGAATAAAACTCTTGTCTACCTGAGGAAAATTGCATCCACTGTTGGGATCAGACAAAGAGGTCAAATGAATACACAGCAGAGTAATCTCGTTCCCAGACACTACCGCCCAAATGCGCTGGGCACAAAAACATGTGGATGAGTTTAACAGCAGAGACGTTTATGGGAAAACAACTGGGGTGGCACAAATTGTATCTGTGGGGGCAATGCCAGGCTTTGCCTCCCAGTGGAGCCAGGACTGTTGGCGACCCAATTTTAATCTCCCACAATCCAACCTGGAATCGGGACGCAGAATGCCATAGAGGGTCTCCACCATTTTAATCTGATCACTCCTGATCACCCTGGCGCTATAAACATGAAGTATTACACGTTCAGGCTATTCAAAAATCATTTAAAAAAAAGAATAATAATTTATATGTGCATACATTTCAATTAAATGTCCATAATTTTACCAATAAACAGAAACTCTTATGGACCATTCAAGTTAGTAACACTAAACCAACTTTCTTTAACATGTTCAGACTATCCTATGCTAATTCTTCTTCTAACTTATTACTAATTTATCACCAATAACTACTTATAGTAGTGTTATTTGAATCCTTGATTTTGGATTCAAATAACACATTAATGGAATTAATATACTAATGCATGAAATAGTGTAGATTGCATAAGGCTGAATCACTGGCTTACTTGTGATACCCCATGTCATCCCTGAAGCTCATCTGATGGGAGTGAATGCTGTGGGCTATACTTGGCCCTCTGTCACAGTTGTTTGTGGTGGCCTGGTGGTTGCCTAGTTGGTCCTGTCTGGGTCACTGTGTCTCCAAACCCCATCTCAGTGTCAGTCCCTGGGTTTACGCTGCAATATTTTGTGTGGGGGGATTAGGTTCAGTGTGAATTCTATGAGTTATCCTTTTGCATCTTAGGAATGCTCCCTCTAATCTGTCCTGTTGAATCTTAGGAGGACCTGAGTCCTTGGACCACTCCTCAGGACTAACTGCCTGTCAACTCCTGGCTTTCCCAACCCAAAGCCCATGTGCTTGTGTTGCAGATATAACTTTTTCTTGACGATCATGTTTTCACTGCCGACAGCCCACCTGTTTGTTCCTGTCCTTGTCCACCTTGTAGGGTAGGAATTAGGTGCAGGAGGCACAGAGACTCTCAAAGAGGTACATTTTAATCCAAACAAACTTGAGCGACATAACAAAAGCACAAACCTATATATAGTATTATTACCGAACAGGGAACAGAAAAAACGACAGAACTAAATACAAAGCCTAACGAGGGAACAGGACACAGGTGAGTGGAAAACACAGGTGAAACCAAAAAACCAAAGGAAGCGAAACAGAACATAGAAACAGATACACCAGAACTGAAACACACAGAACAATTAAATATACACGTCACTATGCACAATTCATCAAACTTTCAGAATAGGTACCAAATGAACCATAAAATGAATTAATTGTGATTTATTTAGTAGCATTTCATAGTGTGACTGATTTTACTAATTGTATTAGTACTGTACAAAGTTAGAGGTGCGCTATTCGATAATGCACCATTTATATTATTTAATAATGAAATTGCGAACAAATGACATATGGAATGATAGTAGCGTTTTACAAATTGACCTAACACTTGCATAGCAATATCAGCCTGGGAAGATCACTCCTTCGCCATCTCAAACTACCTGCAAGCGTGGCCAATTACAATACGTCTTATTGGCATCTGACCTCGCCCAGCCAATAACAATGTGTTTTCATTACTATAACCATACACCATTCACATTTGTACAGTGAAAAGTGGAAACATAACCAACCCTGTTACATTAGCATTCCTACTGATCGCCACACAAGTTTTCAAAGTACTCCCCAAGTTCAAATTCCCATTTGCTGTCTTTTTGTTGTCACAGCACCTTTAATTAGCATAGTAAGTGGCAATCACCAAACAAGTGTGCCACACTTCAGCGTGGATTCAGTCAACTTTAGTAGCCTACAGGCTGACAAAAAGGCTGCTTTTTGAATTAGTAATATAAGTAATAGCAAACTTATTGTTGCTCCATGGTTTTTTCTATGTTACGTTCCAGGTTATTTTGAAAGCACCAGGTCACCAGCCAGTTCTAGCCTCTCACTGAGACGTACAGCAAGTGAATGTGTTTTCAGATGATGATTTTAAATATGGGATAGCCTTGGCAAAGCTTCTCAAATTTGAGAGACTACTGAGGTCACATGGAAAGGATATGTGTTTGCTCTGAGGCCTCTCAATATTGGTGTCCCCCAGGGCTCACTGCTAGGCCTTCTTATTTCTATACACAAAGTCATTTGGCTCCATCCTCTCTTCAAATGGTCTCCCCATGATTACTATGTGGATGACACTCAACTATTTTTCTCCTTTCCTCATTCTGACACTGTGCTGACGACAGGGTTGGGTAGGTTAAATGTAATCCGTTACAGTTTCAAGTTACCTGTCCACATTTGCAATCAGTAACGTAATCAGATTACTCAAATTCAGAGTTTACATAGCTGGCCAAAAACGTAATTTGCATTTTAACGTATGGGTTTTGTACAGCGCATTTAGAAAGGGTTTCTAAACCATTGCTTTCTACTTCAATGTGATTGGGCTACATCTCTACATTACAGGCAAAATATCTGTCAGATATTCAGTCGTTCCAATTAATCCAATAACCTTCGATCTTCCAGAATCTGGCTATTTAACTGAACATAACCCAAAGTCGAAGGAAGTGTTAGCATTTTCTGTTTGTTTTATTTATGTTTTTAATTGCTTCAAAACATTGTTGAAAAATAAATGGCAATTTCTCAAAAAGGGTAATGACATTGTTGTATATAAAAATCAAGATATCCGTAGCTTTTCGCGCGTACACTAAATCTGCAGTAGTCTGATGTTTTGCTCCACAACCACCAACATTGTCAAAACGTTGCAGAAACCCCAGGCACTTGAAAGCACGTTTGCAAATCGTGAACATCCGCACACAAATACGTTTTACCCGCGCGAACGTAACCTTTGATTATTAAGGCCACCAGCGATGGATTTTCTAAACGCAAATGAAAGAAATAAACTGTGATTACACACCTGCACTCTTAGCTTAAAGTCAAAGTCGTCAGCAGCCAATGATCACCAATGGATGCAAAATTCTGAGATGCAAAGCAAGCAGAATCACATGGCCTACCTGTGTGGACGGAGTTGATGTGGTTGAGGCTTCAAATGCAAATCATCATCCTTCGGCAGAGTGCTTATCAACACACCTTTTCTCCTTAAATATCATGATTAATTCCATATGTTTTATCTTGAAGGCAGCCCCATGTCACAGCTATCAAACAAATATTTGCCTAATCTTCAAAAACATTTCCTGTGTTGTTCGGTGCGTTTGACAAATAAAACTTGAAACTTGAAAAATATATAACGCGAGGTAGGCCTATCGCCCATCATTGTTCTGAGAAAGATGCGTGGAGTAGATAACTAAATCACATTTAAATGGGTCGGCTAATATTATCTTAGATACACTGTTTTACCAATTAAACTAGCGCTTCATCAGTCACTAAACTGGTTATGCGCGTCCACCTTTGCGCGCTTGATGATCACACAAAACAACTGAGGCGCCCAATAGTTATTTTGGTTTAAATAACGATGTTTTTAAAACATTAAATAAAAAAAATCAAGCATGCAACGTGTCATAATTATTTCACGCACCTAATCTTTTTTAATTGAAGTAATCCAAAAGCAATCTTTTTTCCCAAAAGTATCTGTAATCCGATTACAATATTTTAGTTAGTAACGTAACGGATTGCAGTTACTGTTTTTTGTAATCCGTTACTCCCCAACTCTGGCTGGCGAACCGCTGTACCACAGCGGCCTTATCTGCCAACTAAAGTTAACATCCACTACAAAACCATGATGCTTTCCTAAGGAGCAGCTTGAGGAACTTTCCCTCCCTACCTTCAGGCTATGTTCAAACCCTTTAGCCATACCTTACGTCTTTGCCCGCCACCTTTGGGCTCATAGCCATCTCACCCATCCAAGAGATTAGCTCCCACTCCAGTCAAAGCTCTTTTCAATCCTACCACTGCATCAGAGTCATCAGAGTCCCTAGCCATTTTCAGAAAACTTGTGTAAACCTACCTTTTTACACAGTGCCTAAAATATCTCCACAAAATGGCTGTCTTTGGGAATGTGGTTCTTATTATCTTCTCCAACAACATTTTTAATCTGATCAAGTTGTGTATTCCCAAGGGGTGCCAGCCTAAGAAAAAGAATGCACTCTCTACTTTCAGATGCTCTGGATAAAAACATCACTTTAATTATTGATGTTAAATGTAAAAGAATGTAATGGGTGGTTGCCCTTTGTGCAGAAGACCACTAATATCTGTATAACACACAAAGGCACGTGTTGCACCTAGCATTGTGCCTAGTGCCCTGGTAACTAATTCTCATCCACTGTGAGCATATGAAATCGTGCTTGTTTCACTATGAGCTATTATTTATTGCTGGGACACACCTGACAACAAGTGACAGCAAAGTTTAAGGAAAACCTGACTACCGCTATGCTTTCCATAGGGCAATGTCCATCGGGATATAGTGGACAGTTAAGCTGATGCTGAAAACAAGATGTTCCACAGTAAAATAAATTTGTTTTTTTTAAAAATGCAGGGCTTCCAGGTTGACTTAAGCCCTTACTGGCCTTTGGAGCCATGATTTCATTTTGTTTTCAGGCTGTATGCGCGGTGAGAGCGCATTCCCCATAGGTGACCAACAAAAGTAATCAATTGAAAGGCTACTGCTGCAGCACCCATCACAGGGACCAGCGCCTGATGATGGTGGCCATCTTTAAAAATCAATAATTCTCCGGAGCCCGAGATTGAAGTGCATGTGAATGAATCGTGGTTTCGAAAACATACAGGGTAAAAATCAGGAAAATCACCCATAATGTAACTGTACATCTCTATCCAGTCATGATAAAACCCGTAATTCTTAATTAAACTTTACACAATGGCAGCCTTGTTATTGTTTTGGAGAGCTTTATAGAGTAGAACACCTGACATAATTGTCCTAGTTACATAAGTGAAGAGGAAAAAGCTGTGGAATAGTTAAGAAGGCTGTCAGCTGTGTTTACTGAAAATTCCCATTTTAATATTGCAAGCATGTGTTATATACTATGTGCTGTAGCACACAAATTAACATCCAGGAATAATTTAATCTGTCTGTATTCACAACCTATGAATTTAGGTTAGGTTTAAATTTAGGGTAGTGTTTCAGGAGATTTCTATTGGGACGTCATATGGGAACTTTACATGTACTGAAAACAATACTTAATGTAACATTTCACCCCATCAGTTTCACCACAGCAAATACACAAAATGTAAATAAAACAGAACAGAATACAGACACTATTAAATAAATGAATAAATGGTATTAAACAAGAATGTGCAGTTAGTCACATTAACCATACAATGTCACTCGTACTGTAGAATGAAATACAGCCACTCTGTGGTCAAAAAGTAAAATACGGTCAACAAGCACAAAAAACAAACACGTTACATTGACCAATGGACATAAAATTAATAATGTACTGCATATCCATAATGATATCCTTAGATGACAGTGTTTATTCTATTTCTGTTCCATATTCTGGGTACAATTGTAAATCATCTTTTTTGCCAAGGTCATGTCAATCCACTCACAACTAGAAAAGTTCCAACAGCTTTCTTTTTGTCTCTATTGTGAAATCTGACATAGTTGGTGTCATGGTAAAAGAGATTTAGTGCACTAGAGCTTACTTTTTTGCTAACACTTGTTTATGTTTCTGTCATTTAGGACTGATTGGGCTCATTGCTTCCAAACATAGTTGAAAAAGATAAGCAGCTATCATGGAAAAGCATACCTTAAGTACTCCAAAATGTATTGCCTTGTGAGGACTATTGACATTGAGAGCTCAATAATTTCAGCGCTTTAAAAATATTAACATTGCACAAGTGTTATCATCGTTTCTGTTAGGCAACCCATGCACTAAGGGTTGAGAGAGAAAAAATGCTATCCGCAGAAGAGCTTAGATGGAAGGACACTGCCAAAAATGTGTATCTTTCTTATGGGCTGGGATCCAAACAGTACATTTTTATCTGCCTCTTGAGGTCACAAAAACAGAGATTCTCAGTTAAGGCCACATGTCTTCAATTCAACCATTATTGGCTTGCATATGCTACATTTTAGCCATTTGTGCACAATCATTTACAACCACAATAAGTGCGGAAGGAATATTTGAGAGAGCAGCAAGGTGAATCACATCCTTGTATGCATCAATAAAAGGCCAAATGATATATATAGTACAGGACAGAGGAAAAAAAAAAGAGTCTTACAACTTCCTCAATGATGATGAAAGCATCTTTTGTTATGGGTAATTCCAGGAGAGCCCACAATTTATGGTCAGGCCAAAAGGACACCAGCCTGAACAGCAACTGTGACAGAAACCTCTGTGTTCAATCAACAAACACCAAATCAGAACAGCCTCTCAAAAGGGAAGGTTGAATTCACTATTTAAGTGTATGCATTGTTAGGCATGTATGTTTTGTCATTAAACGGTTGTAGTATTGCAGTGCTTGGCAGTACTGCAATACTTTATTCGAGCCTGTGTCTGGCTCGAATAAAAAGGCAGTGAGAAACAGTCACCTAGCCAGCCCCTCCCTCTTCCCTTCTCTCTCTCTCTCACTCCCTTTCACTCTCTTTTTCTCTCTCTCTCTCTCTCTCTCTCTCTCTCTCTCCCTCTAAAGGATGTATCTGAAGTGCATCTTGTGAAAAGAACAGATCACAGCTTTTGTAGAAGTGCCCTCTTCATATGCTTGATTGATACAACATTCTTTTTGAAAGGCACGTGTGAGGACTTTCTGGCCTTCTATCATGCTACTTCCAAACCAAACTCATGATGGCACTGCCTAATCTCTGCCAATTGGGACAGGATTTAGCTCACTAGAGCTAAATCCAGTTGCAACCAACAAGACTTCTGATCCCCGCCAAGTGCTTTGTTCTAACAGGAGGACACTTCTTCCCCGCAGTGAAAGGACTCAGCAACGCTAGCTTGTGACAAGAAAATATAGCTTGTTTTCACCTTGTTTACGGGTGTTACATATAGCAAATTCATGTATCATTATAAGAAAAAGCTTTGTGGGATTATTCCACAACATTGATACTGAAATTGTTCTATTGTTCAACACTGGTTCTACTCAGCTAATGCCAAATATATCAGTCTACCAGTCAGTATTATTGCTCTGTCCATTAAGCTTTATCTGACAATTCAACAAGCTGTCTTGAGTATGAATCACAGATTAAATATGCTTCAGCTAGGATGACGTCTGCCTAGCTAATAATTATTAATATTTACAGTAATGTAAAAGCTATTTTGTGGTCATGACCATGAGTCCAAAATGGCTCTGTTTGGTTGACACCAGAACTAGAAAATAATAATATTTATAATGTTCTCCCCACCCCCATACTGTTTGAATAGCATGTTTGAAGGACAAAATAGTCAGTAAAACCTGTTTTTAAAATAATAATTGACAAGAATGATTAAAAATAACGTTAGAACTTAAAATGGCTGAACTTCACATTTGAAGCCCCACACCAGCACAAATCCACTTTCTTTACCTAAAATATGATGGCCAAAGTTTACCCATAATGTGCAAAGATTTTTGTCAAAAGTGAATGCTTTTAGTTAAACTATGATTTTGGTTATGAAATGATAAATCCGAAAGTGTTACCTTTGATTTCTTTGGGAAGATGTCATCTCTTTTCCTCTGAGGTGACGTGAATATTGTTTTTTACCCACTTTGAGTTTCAGGGCTAGGTTTTATTAAAATGTCACCACCAACCAGAACAGTAATGTTTATTCATCAAAAAACTTAAATCAATCAGTTATGACTGACAGATACGTTAGCCTATTCTTACCGTTATCCATTGAATAATGTAGGCTATAGGTATTAGCAGCCAGAATCTTCAGAGATGAATGTCCCATCTAATTAGAGTTTAAAAGTAACAGCCTTTATGATTTTCCATTAAAGGACACATTTAATTAGATCCACTTTATCTACCATTTGCTTAGTAGTTGTTTTAATGATGTTAGAGGTGGAACTGATTGATCAAATCCAAGCAGTCCTGGTGCTAAAGTTAGTATGGCTATTGAGGACCATGCCGATGGATGCAAAAAGTTGCGTTAGAAAGAATCTCATTCAATTTGAATGTATTGCCTAATATTTTGATAGTGAATTGGGTGTGGGTTTGACACAATCACAGAAGTAGCCACTCACCATTCTGACATCTCTTATGTAAATGCACCTCCAATACAGTCAAATCGCCTGCTATGCCTGCTAACGCTTAATCTGACTGAATTGTTGGCAAATAATTGTGAAAATGTATAATGTAAATTATAAAAAATAATCTGTAAATACATGTGAAAGATTAATGCACAATAAAATATTAAGAAATGTTTGCAAAGTTTTGCCAGTTTTGAATTTCTGCCAAGAGTTTTGAAAATTAGCCATATTCCTGTGAAAATAGCACCAGCGCAATAATAAAAAGGAAGTATGAAAAGTTTTGAATACAAGAATTGCAACATACTAGTTTGGAGTTTTTAATAAGAGGTTTGAGAGTTACCCTCCCCTGTATCACAATACAGAGTTGGACAATGCCTCAACAGGATTCTAACAGAAGCATTACATGTGGACAGTGAAGAACTCAATCAATCATTTGAAACTAGTCCATTGGACGCCCGCAACCTCTGTTTTATTATACACAGTGTCTCTTACAGTTGGCATTTGATGCAGTGACCTTTCACATGCTTCTAAGACATCATTGCACTCTCGGTATTTTCCTCTCAGTTTCTCCTACATGTATGTCTTTAGCTCTATAGCTTTAGCTGTGACATAACAGGCCCTCTCAGGCCCAAAGCCGTAGCAGCATGGGTTCTGGGATAGAGAGGCAGTCAGAGAGAGATTAAAGCTCATTCAGAGCAGCAGGTTTATTTTAGGGTCCTAGTGGATAAAAGTGGATTAACATCACAATGAATCCCTGAGCATTCAGATCCAGGGGTCAGGCTCTTATAGGCCCAGCTGGAGCACAAATCCATTGAAGGGTCAAAGCTTTGCATTAAGAAAAAAGATGCAGTTCTAAATTTCTGATGACATCTATTATTGGTTTCATATGGAACACTCAACCATGGCCTTTTAACGGTGTTGGTAATGGAGGGTAATGATAAGGATGGATGGATAAGGGGACTGACCAGTGACCATTTACTATAGAGTAGCCTTTTGGTAGCCAATTAACTCCATTCTGACCTGTTCACCTTTGCGTTTTCTTCATCTTAAGTGTAGTTGAAGGTTAGGACAGAGTCATTGGCCACCTCGAGATCTTCACTGGTTGTGTTGTCTGACATGTTGTAAATAAATTGCCTAGTTATTGCTGCGTGATCAGTGTGCTATACCTGTTTCTTTGGAAATATGACATCAATACAACATCTTTATTTTCTCTAAGAAAATTAATCAAGACAAACCAAACATGGATACGTAGGTGACTCTACGAAAAATGAATGAAAACATGTTTTTCTAACAGAGCCATATTAATTACAATATTAAAGATGTTTGTTATTATACATATAATAATTCTAGCAGATTTTATTGTGTTTATCTTAAGACCTGGCATAAGATTATTTCCTTAGATCAGAAAGCACAGTCATTTAAGTACATTTGAATTGTGAGGTACTAAAAAAGGAGTAAATGTTAAAGGCATGCAACATCCACAGGATGTTGGCTATTGGGTATTCTTTTCAACAAATGTACATAAACATCACTGGAAATTATGCAAATCATCCAGTTCAAATGCCACCTATTCCATTAATCGTAGTGCCTATCCTCCTGAACACTGCAGAGAAAATAAGTATAGTGCAGAGAAGGACTGATAGTTGTGAATTCTAACTTTAACATGTGGAATTCAAATTTCCACCAGTCTCCCAGTGAGGGGAGATAGCAAGAAGCTGCTATACTGTACATAAACATGGGGAAGAACTAGCATAGCACCCCACACCGTTAGCATGGGCATTTTTCTACCCAGAAAACAAATGTCCCTATCAGTGACCTCCCTCACCTGTGTATCTGTCTGTCTATATACAGATCTGTAAGAGATAATACTTCTAAGCAAATATAGGACATCAATATTGGACTTTGGGTAGCTCACATGTTCGAAACTGCTGCATAGGAATTATATCCTATCTGGTGAATCTGGTTGGAGCATTTGTAAGCATTAAAGCATGAGTGTGGTATATGGCTAACATAACATGGATAAGGGGTGTTCTTAAACATAATGCAATACAAAGCGCCTGAATACAGCCTACAGCCGAGGTATACTGGCCATGTACTACAAATCCCAGAGGGGTCTAATAGCTAGTATAAACCATTTATCAATACAAGGAGAGCAGTAAAATGTTTTAGTTATTGTTTCAAACCCATGCTATGAAACATATACAACATATTTCAACCAATCAGTATTAAGGATTTAATGACTATTATACCACAGCATTGAGAAAATCACATACAAGGACCTAAACAACCTAGTATTAATAAGTGATCCTGGACCCTGCTATTCACAGCATAGCACCCTACATCCCACTGCCGACTCGCCTCTGAAGCACAGCAGGGTCAATGCCGGTCTGTCCCTGAAGGGGAGACCAGATGCTGCTGGGCAAGTGGCCTTAAGATCTAATCTCAGTGCTTCAGGGCATTGATGGCGATATTGCCCAGTGATAGTATTATCTTTCAGATGGGACTTTTAAACACGTTTCCTGATTCCCTGTGGAACATCCCATGCACTTTATTGTTCAACTGTTAACTCCAATGTCCGGGCTAATTTCCCATAATTGACACTTTATCACCGCCTCCCCAATTAGCATATCATTCCTCTTATCTCATGATGTTAATCGCAAATTGGTGTTGATCTTCCAGGTCCAGTTTAATAAACGTATTTAAGAACAAACATATTTGGGCAGACCCAGCCAAATTAACTCCTGACCATAAAAATCAAATTAACTCTGTAACTGTGTGTAATTAACTCTCTGTAATCAATTCATGCTAACAAACGGGGTCTAAAATCCCTCCAAAAACAGAAGAACAATAGCAATCCTTGTGTTCCAGTCGATTCACAATGCTTACGTTGATGTTGGGTCAGGCATACCATGAAATGCATTAGGCCATCATCAAACTGAATTAATTGGGACGCACCCACATACAATTCACTCTCACAAATTAGACCTGATGTCATCTCTGTAATTTCCACAGTGCATTTTTAACCACCAGAGAATAGATAGACCCCAACTGTAGGTATTGTTCCATCAGACCCTGGCAGTCTTGTTAAGCACAGGGGCACAATCTTTCCTTTTAGCTGAATTGAAAAACATCAATGCCGGATCTCTTGAGATGCAGTCAGAGTTATTATTTCAAAACAGCATTACATTAAAACATTACAGAAATATTGTGTTATTCCTTTGAAAGCATGTTATTCCCCTGTCTCCATTATATTGTTCTGCCAACAAACCAAACTTCACTTTTTGAAAATGTAATACGTGGTGGCTTTGATGTTTACACAATGTGTTCTAGAGGTTAGAATGCACACACTACCTAGGTGTGTGGTTGTTTCACCTAGCTTTCTTCAAATGTATGCACTCACTATATGTTGCTCTGGAAAAGACAGTCTGCTATTATTAAAATTTAGAAAAATGTAAAAATGTAGGTAACTGAAATTAATCGGTGAATATTAATCGGTAGAAGATAAGTAACCATTTCACTATTACTGATGTGGTGTACTTGGGCTGACTACTGTCTCAAAGGAGACCAGCCATAGGGAAAGATTCTACAATCAATCAATAATAAAACACAAGAAGGAGAAACACAGCAAACCACAGAAAGCATGATTAGAATATTTTCCATTATACTTCAGCTGCAGACCCCATCAATCAGATCCCTGTTAAGTATATTAATGATCAGTCACTGCAATCACTAAATAAAATTCACACAATTAAGGTTGGGCAACATCTGACATGCTTACTGTACATATAAACTAGGCCGACACATTGTTTGTGTGAGCGTTGCAAAGATAAAAACACATATAGTACCCGGTTGTTTAATCATTTTATCCTATCTGCTTGCTCCCTTCCATGCATTACTGCATGTTTTGACCATTTCATGCATGTTTTCATCAGTTCCCAAATGAATATAGTTGGTTCAAATTGGGTTTTTGACCTGTGTGTCATGACTGTGCTTGGTGGAGATGGACAAAATCAACCTGCATACACTGACGTGCAGACATTTTAGTCATTGGACATTGTTAATAGTTACCTATAAATAATTTACAACATGCATTCCTATTTTGGACAGAATATTAATTCAATCTAAATACACCCAACAGTGTGTAACTTGGTTCTAAAGTGCTCTTAATCCCCTTTTAATGATCTTTGAGTATGACAAATTACTGTAAATAACGAAGTTGGCTGTTGGCTATCTGGCCATCACGGTATGGGCAATGTAACATCGAGCAGACATTGAGCTGAGGCATACTGTCCTTACAATATGAGTAGAGCCAGGTGATTTCCCTGTCAATATCACCTGACCAGGAACAATCTTAAACACCAGACTTTGCTTAAGAGCCTTAGGAGACTTCTATTAGTCTCCAGGAAGGCATTCCATGCAGTCAAAGCATTAAGCTGTCTACTAGCATTTAACTAAGCATGGGCTTGAATTAACAGCCTCAGTGTGCCACTTTAGCTCATTTGATGAGATGGACTCCTTGAATAAAATCATGTTGAGACTGGAGATAAATAGAGTAATATGCCTTTCTGTATCCTTATTTTCTTCTCTTTATTTGGTGGAAAATAAGTGATACAGAATAAACACTAGTATTTGGCCTTATGTCTGATTCCCACATTCTCCTGTACATGTTCTTAGACCAACACTAATTAAAGAGAGGAGATGTTGGTGGCTGTCTATATCTGAGCATGGTGACAAGGAGGAGAGGCAATGAGATTAGCTGTCTCCTTCAACTGTCTCATTCAACAATGTCCTGTTCTCATTACCTATTTCCTAGAATAAGGAGACAGATAGAAGCAGTAGGTTGGAGGCTTTAAGCAGGCAATGGACAATGTAAAAAAGCAGTTTTTGCACTTTGGTATTATTTCTCTCGCAGATTTTTAAAAATGTTAACGTTTTAGCATTTCTTGCATAAATTCCATTTCTTGGTATTATGATGCAATCATTAACATTTGAAGTTTTGTCATTTAGAAGTTGCTTTAATCAAGTGTGAGTAACACTTAAGATATCTAGCTGCGAAACTAGACAAGGTATTGTAGGTGCTGATATAAGCACGCAGTATGTTCAAAATATCTGTGTGATTTTGATTAACTTCACAATCCATTTTAGATCAATTATTAATATTATTTGGAAATGATGTGAAACAAATTGTTGACAGGACATGGATGGGATCTCTTTCATGTCTTGACCAGTAAGAAAACAAATACGATATTTTACAAGTGGCTTTGTTCTTTCTCAATCCTCAGTCCAAGCTGGCTTCAGTAGGATTAAGTACAAAATGTATGTCAGTTGGCATTTCAGTGCCACAGCAGCTACTTCCTAGGCCAATGAGGAGAGGGACTTTGCTCCATAATGACTTCCCAGAGATTTGATTCTGAGAGTTGCTATGCAATCCCGCAGATATAGCTGGCAAATTTTAACTACCAGAGTATTGTGTAATACCAAAAGCCCTGTCCATCCTGCCTCTGCTATGAAGATAAGCAGTTGTGTGAATCATTTTCTTATCCTTAACCCCACAAATTAATGCTATTTCTTTTGTGTGAATATTTTCAAGTATAGCTCACTTTAACTCGTCTATTTTTCTGAAGAGAACTTTACAGATCCTTTATTAAAACTTTGACCTAACATATTTTATGTTATCTAAAACTGTC
Source organism: Esox masquinongy (assembly GCA_016801175.1). Lineage (NCBI taxonomy): Eukaryota > Metazoa > Chordata > Actinopteri > Esociformes > Esocidae > Esox > Esox masquinongy. The sequence goes on from JACXGI010001634.1 coordinate 47,669, forward strand.
TTCTTTAAAACTTATTCCTGTTCTTTCAATTTAGGTCACCATACATGGTACAATTAGAATGGTGAAATTATTGGACAGACAGTTCCTGTTGTGTTTGAAGAGAGAATGACTGTAAATGAAGTTAAGAGTTAATATTCAAGGATTTTGATAGTAATATGTCATCCCTTCAAAAATTAATAATAAAGTGTTAAAACTCAAGAATATGTGCAAAAACTGATGGCAGTTTTGTAAGCCATAACTGCAAAAATAAATGTAAGATACAGCATTTATAATTTGTAACTATTTCACTATAAAATGACTGTAGTAAAGTGTTATTTTTTACACAATATTTGCCGCATACTGCAGTTATACAGCACTCTAACTGCAGTGTAACTATGGTTATGTAATGAAATAGGTACAGTATCTCACAAAAGTGAGTACACCCCTCACATTTTTGTAAATATTTGATTATATCTTTTCATTTGACAACACTGAAGAAATGACACTTTGCTACAATGTAAAGTAGTGAGTGTACAGCTTGTATAACAGTGTAACTTTGCTGTCCCCTCAAAATAATACAACACACAGCCAGTACTGTCGAAACCAAAAGAGACAAAAGTGAGTACACCCCTAAGTGAAAATGTCCAAATTGGGCCCAATTAGCCATTTTCCCACCCCGGTGTCATGAGACTCGTTAGTGTTACAAGTTCTCAGGTGTGAATGGGGAGCAGGTGTGTTAAATTTGGTGTTATCACTCTCACACTCCCTCATACTGGTCACTGGAAGTTCAACATGGCACCTCATGGCAAAGAACTCTCTGAGGATCTGAAAAAAAGAACTGCTGCTCTACAGATGGCCTAGGCTATAAGAAGATTGCCAAGACCCTGAAACTGAGCTGCAGCATGGTGGCCAAGACCATACAGCGGTTTAACAGGACAGGTTCCACTCAGAACAGGCTTCACCATGGTCGAGCTCAGCGTCATATCCAGAGGTTGTCTTTGGGAAATAGACGTATGAGTGCTGCCAGCATTGCTGCAGAGGTTGAAGGGGTGGGGGGTCAGCCTGTCAGTGCTCAGATCATACACCGCACACTGCATCAAATTGGTCTGCATGGCTGTCATCCCAGAAGGAAGCCTCTTGATGCACAAGAAAAGATGATGCACAAGAAAGCCCACAAACAGTTTGCTGAT
>JACXGI010001634.1:48937-82691 GCA_016801175.1 Esox masquinongy
ATTACTGGAACCATGTCCTGTGGTCTGATGAGACCAAGATAAACTTATTTGGTTCAGATGGTGTCAAGCGTGTGTGGCGGCAACCAGGTGAGGAGTACAAAGACAAGTGTGTCTTGCCTACAGTCAAGCATGGTGGTGGGAGTGTCATGGTCTGGGGCTGCATGAGTGCTGCCGGCACTGGGGAGCTACAGTTCATTAAGGGAACCATGAATGCCAACATGTACTGTGACATACTGAAGCAGAGCATGATCCCCTCTCTTTGGAGACTGGGCCGCAGGGCAGTATTCCAACATGATAACGACCCAAAACACACCTCCAAGACGACCACTGCCTTGCTGAAGAAGCTGAGGGTAAAGGTGAAGGACTGGCCAAGCATGTCTCCAGACCTAAACCCTATTGAGCATCTGTGGGGCATCCTCAAACGGAAGGTGGAGGAGCGCAAGGTCTCTTACATCCACCAGCTCCGTGATGTCGTCATGGAGGAGTGGAAGAGGACTTCAGTGGCAACCTGTGAAGCTCTGGTGAACTCCATGCCCAAGAGGGTTAAGGCAGTGCTGGAAAATAATGGTGGCCACACAAAATATTGACACTTTGGGCCCAATTTGGACATTTTCACTTAGGGGTGTACTCACTTTTGTTGCCAGCGGTTTAGACATTAATGGTTGTGTGTTGAGCTATTTTGAGGGTACAGCAAATTTACACTGTTATACAAGCTGTACACTCACTACTTTACATTGTAGAAAAGTATCATTTCTTCAGTGTTGCCACATGAAAAGATATAATCAAATATTTACAAAAATGTGCGGGATGTACTCACTTTTGTGAGATACTGTATATCCAGTCAACTCAACAAGTATTTGCAAAATACAAACAACACAAACATTGACTGATATTTTGGGGTCAAATGTAATGGGGATATATACTTTTATTTGAACATGATCGTAGTAAAGTGCTGACTGTTATGAAATTCTATGCTCTTCAGGGTGTGTACTGATACCTTTCACCTGGGGTATGAATGTGCATGCATGTAAAATCCCTTTGTCGTCCATTATCATTGGTAAAACCAAAGAGCTTCACCTGAAAGGATTTAGATTGTTGCTGACCCACACAGATCAGTTAAAGAATATAAATAAAATACAAGAACAGTTGAAAATAAGTACAGTGAGGGCAAAAATCCAAACGTTTCTTTCTGAAAATGCATTTTCGTATTGCCTCCACGCATGGACAGGAAGATGGTGAGGGAGGCAAAGACGATGCAAGGGCCACCGTTTCAGAACATACAGTCTTGTGGAATCTTGGAGTTACTGAGTCTCAAAATAAACTGTTGGACACCACCTCCAACAAGCTCTTTGGAAGGGTTGCACGAACAAAGCCTTACCGAGCCCAACGCACAACTTGCAGCACCTGAACTTTGCAAAGTGTCATTGGAATCATGGGTTCTGGTCAGATGAAACAAACATTTTTATTTTGGCCATGCACACCATCAGTATGTTTAGTGAAAAAGGGCACTGCATAGAAGGAAAAGCACCTTATGCACGGTAAAAAAAGTTGGTGGATTGTTGATGCTTTGGCTCTTTTATGCTACTTATGGTCCAGGGGCTCTTGTTAAGATTCATGGCATAATGAATTCTACTAAGTAACAGGATATTTTAGGCCAAAACCTGGCTGCTTCTGCCAGGAGATTGAGACTTGGCAGTGGATGAAACTTTCAACAAGACAATGACCTCAAATGTCCATCAAAATCAACACAGAAATGGTTGCAAGACCACATAATCAATGTTTTACAGTGGCCATCTCTGCCTCCAGACTTGAAATCCTGTGGTCTGAATTAGTCGACATGTTACTTTAGCAGCACTGACTGTCTTAAAAAGATGCATGACTGTTTTTGGGTTCCGTATACACAGTTATTTTAATTCTTCCTAAATCTCTGACAAATCAAAAGTGTGTAGAGAATGAATTTTTCAGCCATTCCTGAAGTTGATTAGTTGCCGCTATCGCCATGTTACTGTAGCAGCGCTGTATTTCTGAAAAAGGTTTGTATTTCTGTAAAAGGTATGACAGAAACATTTTCAGGAGTTAACTACCAAGGCTGACACTGAAACTGTGGAATAGCAAGTCATTAGTGCATCTGCCCACTGGATTCACCAATATGTATTGTTGAACCACGACTGCACACCCACTGCAATTGAATGTGTTCTTCTGCAAAACTGCTAATTCTTTTGCAACACAGCCTTACTAACCTTAGATATTCCAGTTCATCTTTCGTCACTATGTGTCGCAATGGACACTGGCAGTCCTCCAGCCCTAAGGAGGAACTGCATGAACTGCCTCAGAACAGAATTGACAAAACATTGATTTATTAAATGTTAAAGGAAGTACAGTAAAATCTACTGTACAGTACGTGGGCAAATGTATTCACTCCCTAATGACCTACACAGTTACTCCATGTTCAGAAATCTAGATTAAGTTGAGTTACCAACGTTTTTTCCCCCACTATATTTTTCAGGCATTTATGCTTCAAAAAGAGAGGTTTTTGCAGAAAGAGTTGCGAGCTAATTCTGAATGCTGCAACAACACGTAAACTTGAGGTGACAGCTAAGACCACTGGACCATTTTAGACAATACACTACCATTTTTACTGAAATAAACATGCATATAAGCTAAATGTGAAACAACTAAGCATTTTAAATCCCATTTTTTGCCCATAGTCAGAGATATTACCACCAGAATGATTATGATAATAAAAGGAGGCTGTTCCAGTAACAAAAGGAGAACATTGTGAATACTTATGGTTAAATAAAATATTTCTGTGTTAGTGAAGTTTTCCAAAAAACAACATTTACAAATGCTGTATCCAAAAATGTGAATCCAAAAAGCCAAATATCAAACGGGAAAAAGATTCTGTGTGAGTTTCAATAATGAATACGTTCAGCTGGATTGTTTTCACAGAATGTAAATTTGAATCAGGACTGACATTCGAGAGATCCGAGGTCAGTTATGCTTCTGATTAACCCTGGACAAATCTGAACTTTCTCCACTAAATCTAACAGAATATCTCAAAAGGACATGGAGTCACTGAAATGATAATCTGTACTGGAAGGGCCTAATGTATATGTTTTTTTGCTATTACAATGGTATATTTGTGTGTGGTGTATGTGTGTGCGACCTTGTCTCAAAGCACCTACCACATCCTCTTACATACATACCAGTCAGAAAACATAAATGCACATCCCAACTCATTCCAACTAAGTACATCAAAAAGACTAATCAACCCTCGTTTATAAGCTTAACCAACGTAAACCTCTGTCCTGAAATATTCTCTGCAGATTATGACCATTAATCAGAGATGTGGGAGCAGTGAGCACCATTAATGTAATCGTTTCAGATCAAATGGAAACAGGATCCATCTAACACAGTGTTATTACCCAGAGCCTAGCTGGGCAATAGTGCTACTTTTCTGCAAGGTAGTTATTTTTATTATATGATCTTGTGCTATGAATAGGCTACTTTATGGGACTAAAATTGATGAAACTATAAAAACATTTATTTTCACTGATAAGACCACTTCCCTCAGCTCTAACCAGCCTTCATACACCTGCAGATCACAACTAATACTGATGCAATCATATTATTATATGCAATCATACAGTACCAGTCAAAAATTTGTACACACACATTCACTTGAATGGTTGTGTCCAAACTTTTAATTAGTACTATATATTCAGAGAAACACTTATTTTTACCATGGAAACATTTGCTCTATATATAAATTTTATTCATTAAATGTAAAAAAAAAATGCAGTCCGCTGAGGTGTGGTTTGCATTCAGCATGAGTACAAGTTGAGAGGTTCAGGTCATGTGCTCTGTGGTTTTACATTTTCCGTTCCTGATGCTGACGCAAACAGCAGACAGTGGTTGTCAAAGGATACGCTTGATCAATCTCATCTATATTCTACATCTCGTAGCTACATCTGCATTTTGGCACATGAGTTGCAAGGAAGTTCTAGAAGATGAATTCTATCAAAATACCTTTCAGAATGTTTCCAGGAGAGCATTTTAGAATTCTCTGAATGGGCGTTTCTAAATGCACACTATGGACAATGTAATGGGCAGGTTATTGTTTGCATTTCAAGGAACATCTGTACAATGGGAAGAATCCAGTTTATATTTACACTGGATCTGCATTGTTCGAATGAAATGCCTTTCTCTGTCATGCTCCCCAACCCAGGACAAACTCTCATTGCTCTTAGTTAGACATGGCTAGTTTGGCCTGATGACATGTGACTAGATGTCTTGCTAACAATTGCAACACTTACTGCTTCAGCAATAGCCAGCGTGATCTAATAAAATGCTAAAGAAATAATGTCTAAATGCAAGTTGAATCTAATAAAGAGAAAGCAACATTTATTTTAATGAAATTATTATATTATTAGCATCCTATATCTGTAAGTAGAAAGATATTTGGTGAAGTGTATTTCTAGAATTGAGTGATGAGTGTCAATAACCACAAGCCTCTATAAATTGTTGCAGTATGAATGTTCTCTGAGAGAACAAAGTGTTCTGTTGCGCTGTTCCCTTATCCCTGGTGACATACATGCTGTGCCATCATGCAATACTACCAAATTTGCATAACCTCAAAAAGACACCTAACTGTACACTGAGGTCTGCAACTGAAAAAGACTTTTTTTCTCAACTTTTTTTTGGCTAGAATGGATCCATGGGTGTTACACTACTGTGGAGAAATGATAAAACACAAATATTTTTGTATGTTTATTTTCCTTTAACAAAGCCCATAATGGGTTGAAGCAAAACTGAGGAATACTGGTAAACTTCTAATTCTTAAAATTCCTGTCACAGTCACCTAATTGGTGAATGTGTCAACTGAAGTTATGAAATCAGCAAGGAAAAAATAAAATTCTCAATTCTCAATACTCAAAATGGTGAAGGTTTTTCCAAAGAGAGTGTAGAGATCACTGGACCAAAGTGGAACAAACAAAACCATGGTCACAGAGCCTGGGATCAAATAACATTCATACAACAAACTTGATTAGTTATAATATGATGAGTATTTGTCCCAGAGGTGACATAGCAGCTTTCATTTAAACTTGCATTGCTTTGATATGGTTCTCAAGTTAAGAAATGTGAAGAAAGCAAAAATAGAAACAGTTGAAGACAGTTTAATCGTAATGTGTTAAAAGAAATAAATTCTACATGATTATTGTTTTGGTCACACACTGACCCATGACGCCTAGAGTGTGAACAACATATTATACACATTGCACTGACCTATTTTGTGCTTTGGAAAGTTTGTTTATGTTTTGTCAAATTCCACTCCTATGGAGGCCTACAACAAAAATACATGTAAGAAAATAAAATGCACTGTTGCAAACATAAAACCTGCTCAAAACACACTTTTGTGCTATTTAGCAAATGCATACTATTCCTCCCAGAAAATCAAAGTTTAATGAACATAAGCAACACTTAATGAATGACTTTTCCAGACATAAGAGTAGACCACGAGATTTGTGAAAATTACTCCCAGAAAAAAGGAGTCATTTCATAACCAGATACAGTACCCGGTACTGCACCTAACCATATAAAATTTTAACTAAAATGCAATAAGTAAATTCTCATACTACCAATTTCATTCAGTTTTCAATGCCATCAGTACCGGCTACAGTGATTTACACAAATAAAACAACGTATTTTAAGACAATTAGGCCTACTATTGGATGAAAATTTCCCAAAAGTAAAAAACGTTATTGACTATGCTTGGATTGGAAAGTAATTTCACGATAGTCTAATTTGAACATATGAACAATATTTTATAATGAAAAATGTGATCTATGCGTCAACATGCATTGATTTATGCTTATAATTCTGGGGACAAACTGAACTTGTTTACATTAGGAAATAATTAAATTCTAGATAGACTTAGCTTAGTTTGCCTAAAAATTTCCATAACGTTCGAATTTATAGCGGCATGTTCGTGCTGCACAAGATCGTGGCCGTCAATTGCGGGAAATTCGCGCGATATTGCATGTGCACATCTCAGAAACTTCATACAGTTCCAAAACAATTGTCTTGTCAGTTGCAAAACTCCAGGAGCTCTATCAAAAAATGTGGCGCACACTACCTTGGAAGGTGCCGTCTAGAGCCATCGATATCTGCAAGTTTACATAACAAAATTATATATATAGACTCGAGTCTTGTTCAGTACGTCTTGGAAATGTGGCAATGTAAACAAGCCCTACATCATTTTTGTCATGATAGACAGTAGGTAGTAAAAGTTATATGAATTTGAATTTCAACTTACAGATCATGCTGTTATATTGATCAACATTCCAATTTACACACATTTTGGGATAAACGAAATGATAAAATGCTGAACTGACACCCATGTTTACTAGAGTATTGGCAGCTACTTTTGTACATGTTAGCCAAGTAACATGTTAGAACCACTTAGCATACACTTAGCAAAACAATGTTTTGCGAATAGGCAATCGCAAACTATGGTATGTTATCCACGTAAATCCATGTAAACTCAAAAAGATTTTCTGATCCAAAAAAAATAAAATGGAAACAATGCACACGGGAGGATGTCGTTTTTTCCAATTTATCTTTTTAATAATTTCCATCATTTCAAAACACAGATTTGCTTTCATGTCATTTTGAAGGGGAAAGATCATATAACAAAATACATCTATACTGCTGCTTCACTGGAGATGGTTGAAAAGGTGAGTAGAACATACACCGTTACGAATACAGCAATCAACTAATATTCCCATCATTCCATGCTAACAGAGCTCATACTTAAGAGTCTTAAATGGCATCCTATTCCCTGTATTCTAAAGAACAGGGTGACATTTGGGATGCTAGCATTGTTTGTTGCGACTAGGAGAACGTGACTGTAAGAAATATTTGTGACAAGAGCATCTGTCAATAGGCTCAGCCTGAGAACAACATCAGTTTTAACCAAAAAGTACTAATAAAATACTTATCTTTTCCATCTGTATACCATTCCAGCTGCTGATAAAGTTAAAGTAATTTATAATAAAGTATATGTACATAATATTTACTTAAAATTCTGATGCAGTATTAACCTTGGCATTTTGACAAAATATCCTCTTGGATATTAACATGGGAAAAGTTTTTTTTCAAGCATTAAAAACAAGCTTATATTATGGGTTTGCAATAGAATAGAAACACAACTTTACTGAAATAAGGGAAATACAGAATTGCATAGCAGATTAGGATATAACTGAACAGGAAAATGTTTGGTATGATGCAGTAGGTTTTAATTGCTGTGTACTGATGTTCTCCTCTGTATATACATAATGACGTATTTCCATTTCAAGTCCTTTAATATTTTCACTCATCCACAGTAGAGAATGGTGTACAGTCTCTGTACTTTAACTCTTAAAGAAGACTCACCCAAAGCGTTTTTGGGGTATTTGTTTTTTAATTAGGCTACTGTTCATACAGTGCCAAAATATTTTGTATGTCAGAGAAAATACTGAACTGTCAAAATACAGAAATAGTGTAATGTTAAATTGATTATTGACATGCAAAACCTTTTGGCACTATCAACAATAGACCAATGAAACAAATACTAAAATATTTTTTGAGGGTAAATCCTTTAATAAGGGAAAGGTCCAGGAATTTTGCCACCTTGTTCTCTCCATTGCTCCTTTGATCTAACAAGTCTGTAGGAGTCTTTTTCAAGAAAACATTTATACTTTGTCAAAAGTGCAATTTTGCTACATTTATGGTCAGTCACTGAACACTTAAACACACAGGTGTGTAAGACACCCCCAACATCATACAGCTTTCAGATACTGTGAGTGGATACACACACAGGCACACACACACACACAGTCACGCACACACCCGCCCAGGGAGATACAATTTAAAGTAAAAAAAAAAAAGGGGTGTGGGGAGGGGGGGCTAAGAGGAGGAACAGTAGAAAAAAAAGTTATACTCGACATTCCAGCTGGTAAAGCTTTGAAAAGAACAAGCACCATTAGGAAAAGGCCCCTAAAGTCCTCCGCTTGGGGAGAGAGTTCAGCAGTTTCACCTTGACTCTGTGCTCCCAAAATAAGCACAAGAGAAACAAGACTACATTCAGGCTCTCGCCACTGCTCACAGTGAGTTCCCAGTTGCTGAAATGTCTTCAGGCTCTGTTTTGTGGTTGTCTCTTTAGTTCTTTCCTCTCTTGTAGGTATGTTAGTAGGCAAGATAGGGCGTAGCTTTATAAATCCTTCAGCCCAAAGATATACATTTCCAATTTTAGGGAAACGAGACCCAGTCATATTTTTGTCCGACTGAATGGCCAGGAGGGTCCTCACCGCCGCTGCTGTGCGTAAACGGGATGCGCTAGCGTCACATTCAGAGAGTCATTGTGCTGGACCAACGACGTGTGCTGGTAGTGGAGGACAAGTTCTTTGAGTGAGCTGTACAGGTTGTAAGGCTCTGCAAAGCCAAACCCAGAGGGCGTCTTGTTGATGACACAGTGCTTCACTTCACCGTCCACACTGTAGAGGAGGGACAGAGAAACATGTTCTGTTAGGTCAGGGTTGCTTCATTCCAGGCAAGCACCCGGGCAAACCTGACACCCTCGTCACAATTTGAAAGGAACATTTTCAGAAAGTTCAATCATCTTTTTACAGAAGTTGCTAGCTAGTTATGCTAGATTGAGAAGTGTGAGTTTTTGTTGAAAGAGCTTTGGGAGAGATTTAAACACATGCTGCACCAGAATACACATGTGGCCTGGATTCAGTGGCTTAGACCGCTAGAATATATAGCATATTTAGTATTCCAGAACATAAACAGAACACAGGTCATTTTGGCCAGGTCACATCCTCTATGTGTTTACTGATTAAGTAATACCATGAGAAATCAGGTGCTGGGGAGTAATTTGGTTTAATTGGCTAGTGAATGAATAAAGAGGGAAATACAGCTGTAGCATAGTGCCAGGTTTAAAAAATAATCAGACCTTCTGAAATAGTAATAGAATATAGATGACAGGTTGACAACAGGTTGAAGTAAAAAGATTGGATGCAGTGCAGCACAATCTGAACAAGGTAAATAATATCACCTCAGTAACTAAATCCAGGTAGTGTCAGTTCACAACAAGGTGGAGACATAGTAACAAAGTGAGCAAATGGAAGCAGTTGGTCTTTATACATACACAACACTGCAGGCATAGCACCCTGCCTTGCTGCTGTCTCGGACCAGGAATGTTCCGTCTCTCTTCCCCCGAAGGAGGGCCTCAGCCTGTAGCCGGTTGATGTTGCCCAGCTTCCAGGAGCGCTCATCATGGTGGGGGAGGTCCTCATCGTCATCCACCATAGAGTACTGACTGGAGAACATAGATGTACAAAAGAAGTGAGTTACAGTAGAAACCTAAAGTTTGATGTTGAATGGCAAACATTCTTTGATGATGTTTCAACCATAACAACAGTGCAATGTGATCCCCCCATTGCTGTTCGCTAACTCTGTCAACTTTACAAACCAGGAACATAAAAAGGATGAAAGTAAGTCTACAATACTCACTCTTCCGTGTTCTCGTTCTTGATTTCCAGCCACTCATTGAGTTTCTTCTGCCTAACTCCCTTCTGGGTCAACCACCTGGAACAGAAGAACCATGACGCCACCAATTAAATGTAGGATGTAACAAGTACCCTTCATAGGATGTAACCTGACTAGAACAATTATGTTTTGAAGTGATTTGAGAGAAGGTCGTGATAGTGATGTTCCTTACATGAGATACTGATCCCTAGTCTTACGGAGCTGGATGAGGTCTGGCTTGATGCTGTTCATCCGTTTGTCAATCTCTCTGTAGTCAGCAGCCTGCTTCTTCAAGTCCTCCTCCAGACGCCGCTTGCTGTCCACAATCTCACTGATACGAGACTTCAGCTTCTCATAGTTTCCCATGATACTAAAGAATAAACAATAATTCCTAGTCAAATAATTGCTTTGCCAAAACTGTACTTTTGGGTGCAGATTTACGGATTCTACATCCAAGTCCTTACCGCTGGATCTCCTTGTCATTGCCTTCCCTCCTGAACTTCTCTATGTACTCCTTGCTGTACCGCTCTTGGGTTTGGCATTGCTCCTCAAAGATTTTGATGGTTTCATTGAATGCTTCAATTGCTGTTCTTTTCATTTGAATTTCCTGGGACGTCCTGGTGTACTCCTCATAGAGACGATCATACTCTCTGTTCTTCTCCTGGTACTGTTGGTGGTACTCGTGGAGCTTCTTCCCCACAGCCTCGATGTTGTCCTCCTTCACCACCTGATCCTGAGGAGGAAAAGATAAGGAATGGTTCAGAACTCCAGATCAATGATGAAACCTTAAAAACTATAATGTACTGTATGAAATGTCCCAAAGAGCATTTACGATTATGCTGATGGTTACCTGCTGGTGCTTAGAGACAGGAAACTGCAGCTTAACGTCTAGCTTGGGGTTGTACTGAGCCAGGGACTCATTGCGGTAGTGGTTGATAAGCTCTACCACCGAGTTAAAGGTCAGGGGGTCTGAGAAGCCATACTTCCCATCCCGGTGGAATATCTTGATCAGCTTATTATTACCCCCTTTTCTGAAAATATAAATCGGGAATCAATGAAAACGTAAAGTCATAATAAAAATAAGATTTTAAGAGGGAGGGAAGGAGAGAGTGTAATCTTACCTCAGTGTGAGTGTGTAGTCACCATGCATCTTGGTGGAGGCATCACGGACCAAAAACGTACCATCAGCCGTGTCCCTCAGCTTCTCGTTGACCTCCTCGCGGGAGATGTCTCCCCAGTACCACTCAGCATCCTGCAGCGCCATGCTGTTGTTCATACCGTTGTTAGCGACAACAGGTGGTGTGGGTTTGGGTGGCTTGGGAGGTAGTGCTGAAGTAGACAAGCGGGGAGAGAGGTGGTTGCTTAGTTCATGTGATGATAAAGTAGATTCCCTTCAACTTTACACAGGAGAATGCAGTTTTCAGCAGCTGTATGTCTTAAGTATAAATAGGCTGTAATGTCATTCTTAGCTGGAGCATTTCAGTTGAGGAGCTGGGAGGGGATCCAGACATATATAAAACTCTATAACAACTGCAAGTGACAATATTATTGGCTTTGAAAAGAATAAAATACAAATGGACTCCTCTAAGCCCCATGAGAAGGGGAGTCATTGGAACCCACTTAAACGTCTGTGCTCTCTCCCCTCACCAACCCCCTCTGATCTCTCTCCATCTAATCCTTTCCATTCAATTAAATTGGGCTAAAAGAATACCACTGCTTGAAGAATGGACAGTGTAAGATAGAAAAAGAGAGGGAGGGTGAGAGGGCAATGGAGGGAAAGTAGAATGGATTTCATTCATGAAAAAGAGCCTATTCACTATCTTGAGTCCACTGTATAGGGTCCTAACCATCACAAAGAGAAATTGATCCTATCGTTTGCAGCTATTACAGAATGCAAACATTCCCTTATGTCTTTCTGTGAAACTGACACAAAAAAGAGATGAATAAAAATACATTGCACAATTTCAGGCCTAAATAGAGCCCAGCTGCGACCGAGCAGCTGAAATGCAATTTAAACTTAGCTTTATACCATTAGTGAATCATTTTAAAAGTCCTATCTCAGCCACAAACCTGCGAATATAACTGTCTTCAGAGAAAATGTAATGAAGCAATTGTAGTTATATATTGTGAAAGTTTGCTGTTTTTGTATCATTTGACAATATCTCAAAAATGTTTTAGCTAGTATGCTGTAACTGCAACAAAATCTACTGTGCATTTTCTTAAAGATTTTAGAAGAACATGCTGACACTGCAGTTACTAGACTAGTTTTTAGATCATGTGGAGCGTATGACCTATACCGTCCACTATGGACAACATGTGGCTATTAAATTTCAGCAGGCCTGCGGCTTGTTAGGGAGTTGAAGAAAGGAATGATGTATAGGTGTTAAGCAATCACAAAATATATATTTTTTTGCTGTTAACACATCAGGGGGAAGTCAATTTGTTCTGAGATTAGTTTGAAACCCCCCAGTATTTTTCCTCATAGCTTTTTCTGCATTTCTATTAGAACAAGTAGCCTATTTGTTTTCGGCACAATTTATTTTTTAAAATTTTTGGTGTTCAGTAGACATATGGTTAGTAGTGTGTAACATTAGATCGAACGTTTGTTAGTTCCATTCCCAGAGCAGGCAAGCTTAAAAAAAAAATCTGCTCTTCTGTTTTAGAGCAAGGCAGTTAAAGGGAAACTATACTGCTAGATACTATGGGGTGTTTTTTCAGACTCCAAACATAATTCTAAAAGATTATAGGTGTTTCAGATATAATCATACACCACAGCATTATTTTTAATACTTTGCGTTGAGGAAGTTCCATTAATGACATCAATTGAGCCTGCAGTCTGATCTAACAATGAATAGTCATGTTTTTTAGCAATTATTATGGCACTGGTGTTTCGCCGATTGCTCAGTCATACTAGTGGTGGGTACATATGGATATCCTTATTCAATAGAGCCTTTTGATTATCTCAACAATGTCTACCAGCCACGACATTGCAGGATAGCCAGGTTGACAAATTTTCTCTAGCTTTGTAAACTCTACACCCTGACTGGAGTTCCCACCCTCAAAGGTAGTCTTTTCAAAACAGGGACAGTACTACATTTTACAGATTCTGTTGAACTCTGTTTGGAACATCATATTGCAATATAACTGCTATAGCAATGCATATTTTACTGGCACCCAAGTATCATGACACTAATGTATTGTGAGGTCACTGGCAATTTCCAGTCCAGCCAAGCTTCAGTGACAAAAACCCCCCTAAATGATATCATCAGCAGATGCAGTCACTTCACTTTAAATGGCCTCATGACAGCACCGGTTTTCTCCCTGACACTCAAGTGTCCATCGTCTCTGATGCTGATTTCATAGTACCCCTTAATACTTAGTACCCAAATCCTTCTGTTGAGACGGGCCTATCAAAAAATGCTAATTACCGCATTGGGTTGGCATGAGAGAAATTAACCTGTGAGGGCTGGATACCTTGCTCAGGCTCACTGGTTCGCTACAGACGCCTTTCTCATAGGGGCAGGCAGGAGACAGCAGAGCTGAAATGTCAGCTGCTATTTTTAACCTACCAGAGCTGCTGCTCTCCCTTTGTTCCGGCTCTCTGTCTGCATTAGCAACATGACTACTGACCCATTGTAGTGGACCTGACAGGCAATGTGTATTTGATATAATATGAGCCATATCCATAAAGGATTAAACTATGCCACAGTACATACAGTAAAACAGTACATGAACAGTATATCAAAACCCAACTGGTTGCAGCTTTTCCCAAAGCCACCGGTCCCTACAGAAAGAACCTCCGAGCTTAGGCATAGGAAGAGGGTATGACGATGTTGGCTGCAGGTTTTGGTCTGACAGTGAGGGTGATGTTTCAACACTGTGAAAACAGATTGCATTGCCTTGTGAACTTTTTGGAGCTGCTGCTACTGCTGCTAGCCTCTAGCCTCAGACTCTCATATCCTTGCCATACTGAAACCAATGTCTGAAAGCATGCTTAAAGACTTGTCATGCAACATCCAACGTGACTTAGCTGGTCAGGTCACCTACCTGGAGGGTCCATCTCTAAGTAAAATAAAGGTTCAGAATCTGCATCCAACCAAGGTCTCAGACACAAGTCCTCCAAATTCTCCATGTTTCAGAAACCGCCTTTTGAATGATAATGTTGCACATTTGAATGATAATAAAATACTGTAATCCGTCCAGAAGGGAGCTCTGCTCTGTTCAAACAATCACCTTGAAACCCACTTTAAAAAGACATTTTTAGAGGCAGCTGGCATTCTTCCTTGCTCAGTAACAGTGTTACATCACTTACCACAGCCAATCGCGCGAGGGGACTGTCACCGACCACTCCTGCATCTTTCAATTCTTGAGAGTGATGATGTCATTTTAAAAGCTCATGGGACTTTTTCCTTTTTTTGTTTGCTCCTGCTGTCCCTCAATGTGCAAGTATCTCCACAGAATGCAACACACGCTGGCTAGACAGTGATAATAATCTCTTCAGTACACAGCATCCTTTCCAAATATAGACCAGACCATAGCTGTTCTGAAACCATGCAACATCTTCTCTTAGCTCTAGCGCAGTGGGAGAGAAAAAAACCCTGCAGCCTCTTTTTCCTCAATCTACGGCTCTTAGCCCTCCCCTCAGCACGTCGCTTAGCCACTCCTCCCTGCACGTCGTGTACCCGTTTATTCCAGCCCACTGTTGGCACGGAAACAAAGCCAGCTCTGCTGCTGCAGTACACAGGCAGGCCAGGCTGAGCAGCTCCACTACATCCTTAAGCTTGTAGCCAGGTCACAGCCACCCTCCTACTGTCGTCCCTCACCCGGAGGCTCCAAAATACACCAGTAATCCTCCAGGAATGACACTCAGGAAATCCAGACAGCATTCTCTTTGCAGCTGAAGGACATTAAAATAGCCCAGTTCTGGGTATAGGGTTTAACACACGGGCCAGAAGAGAAGGGAGGTTATTGTCATCCCAGGAGTGGTTTAAGGGGTGGGGGTTGGGAGGGGCTGTCTACCCAAACACAGCTTGGGAATGATGAAACAGGCCGCATTAACTGACAGACAATATACCTGATGAAAGCTTATCAAAGTGATATAAGGGGAATGTGTGCTCACTACAAGGATAGGTAATGATGCAATTTAAGTGAAACAAATGAGATTTCTATATCTAAAAAATATAGGCACATTATTACTGTCCTATATATGCACTTTGCTCAAATTCCATTCGTGGCCTCTATAATTTCAGGTGAAACGGTACAGTCAAAATGGAACATTCTACACTGTATTACCAAGATGAATCAGCCAGCCTTTACGACCACGCAGCTAAAGAGCAGGGTGATATATGGAGCCTGTAAGAACCAACATACTCTAAAAGTATAACAGTGGAAAAAGTGAGAGACACAGTGACAGTCAGACAAAAGCATCTGCTAAAGGACTAAAATGTAAATGGAAAAAAAACGACAAATGTAAACAAGAGAGATAAATGCCTTAAGGAGAACCTGTTCTCTTTACTGCTCTAGAAGACAGGTAATAATTTTTTTTTTTCATAAATCAAAAACCTGTCAGTCTTGTTCCTGTCTTAAGACATAGTACAGGGGTACTAAGGCCTATTCATCTTTGTTTCAATGTGTAGTGAACGCTAAGCTTTTACAATGTATCAGATAACATTGCGATTATTAAAGATAAACTTACGTTGCAAGTTGTGCATGTTCTGGTAAAGGCACCAGTGGTCAGCTATGAGCTTTGTTTCGTTCCCCCCAAAATTTGTGTAAAAACGCACAAAATCTCAAATCCTTCTGAAAAGTTCCATTCTGCTTCAACCGGAATCTTTGACTTCTCAGGGAGGTGCCGGCCCGGTCCTTGGTACTTAATGAAATCCAGGTAATCCGGTAACTCTCTGGGTTGGCTTGAAGGCATGTGCACCATGCGACTGCTCGCTTGTCTGACTTGCTCCTTGATCTGACACAGGTGGTGTGAGAGTGAGGGAGGGCTGGGACTATGTGCCTCTCCGTACCTATCTCTTGCTCTCTCTGGCTTTCTACCCCCCCTCCCTGTCCGTCTTGTGCTCCCAGTCGTCTCCCTCTGTCTCTACCTCCCCCACTTTACCTCCCCCACTTCTCCCATATCTCCTTCTCTCGAAATGTTCAGGCAGGGTGAGGATTGCTGGGCACATAGGGGCCACTGGTTGATGATTACCTGAGCTACTGGGGTTTACCCAGCCAACCTACTCTGAAACCTGGCACTAGTGTCAACCAAGTTTCTCCCGCACGCACGCACGCACGCACGCGCACACACACCCACACCCACTCCCTCCCTCCCTCTCTCCCTCTTTCTCAAAGAAAGGGGGTGGGGAAGGAGGGTGTTCAGTCTTATGATTAACTCACACAGGTTCAAATATTTGCTGAGTTGGGCACTTTGGGGCTGGGCGGGCGTGTTGAGGGAGGAGGGAGGGGTTAGAGAGGGAGGCAGAATGGGGGAGGAGAGAGTGGCTTTAAGAAGTAGGAGCAGCCGTTGGGCTAACAAGGGGTGCTCTGTGGACCAGACTGAGTTTACAGCCAACCAAATCTAAGTGGGCCTTTGGCTGCTTACTTAAAATAGGCCCCCGGTAACTGGGAGGAAGCATGCACACACTAAAAAACACACACACTGATACAGACAGACACTGATACAGACAGACACTGATACAGAGACATACTGATACAGACAGACACTGATAGAGACAGACACTGACACCGACAGACACTGACACCGACAGACACTGACACCGACAGACACTGACACCGACAGACACTGATACAGACAGACACTGATACAGACAGACACTGATACAGAGACACACTGATACAGAGACACACTGATACAGACAGACACTGATACAGACAGACACTGATACAGACAGACACTGATACAGACAGCAGACAGACATCAATTAGAGAACAGCGCCTACACAGACAGTGTTCACACGCTTTCTTAAACAGTCTCAAATTTCCTCTCAAAACCACACAGTGTGACACACAACTTCACACACAGGCGGTGTTAGACTGGTCGAACTTTACCACTGACCTCCAACAGTTCCTGGCCCTGCCTAGCTCTAGCATAAGTGTGTATTTGTGTGCACGTGTGTGCATGCGTGCGCGCGTGTGCGCATAGCACAAGTGCGTTGACACAGGAAGAGACCTGGCTGGTTCAGCAGAAAGGAAAGTGTGCTTGCCCTTTTCCACCCACTCGCCAGACCCTGTAGGTGCAAACTACTGACAGCTGAGATTGCCCATGCAAGACAGACGTTAAATATAGGCCCTAACCCCAACCTGTATGAGCGCTAACAGGTAATAAAAGGTTTATCAGTCCCAGCCAGGCGATGGGCCTCCTGGGCTGCTCACCTAACGATCTAAGTACCGACTGTAAAGCACAACGGTGCCACGCAATGGTATGTCCTCACTTACCATGCAGACTTGTACTGCCTAGAGAATTTTTTTGATACAGTGTCTTCGATTATTCTTTATTGACCTGAAATTCTGAAATGCCCAAACTCAGCATTATGGTTGATGGAATATACCTACAGCCCAGCTACACGCAATTGCTTTCACTTTGATCTCAACACACCACTGATTTCCTGCTCAAGAGGAAGACATTATCCTTAGCCCCAAACCAAAAATGAACACAAACCATTTTAGACAGAGTGCTGTGTATTGGCAAAAACTACTGCAGCCTAAGCCTAGGCTATATTTTCCAATTTGCATAACTGTTAAGGTGAGCAAGTTACCTCCTTAAGAATGCTTTGCAAGTTCAACTGCCAAGTCCAAATGACAGATGCGTTATAGACAGCTAAAGAAAAGCAAAGATTCTGGTATTACAGTTAAAGTTATAAAAAGAAGGAGAAAAGTTACACTCAATAAGGCCCAAGCAGGTGCAGTTAGGCAGATCTTGACCCACAATTACAGCCTGTTTCCTTGCAACGAAGCAGGTACATCCTGTCCTCTGTGCTACGACTGCAAGTCCGTGTCACAGGCTTAGCTCTACTGCAGTGTATGCAGATGGCCATTCTGTCAAAGTCACATTCTCCATAACACTGTACCATGCATGAATTGAAACTGCAAGGCAGAGGTGGGAATGTCTTACCTGGAGCTGCCTGGGCTTCAGTCCATTCACTAGTCACAAGGGTCTCAATGATCTTAATGTGAGTATCCGGGCTGGGCTCACAACTGAGGATGAAAAGGTGAAAAGAAGTTAAGTGAGTCAGCAATTTCCAGGCCAGCTGACTGGCCCCGCAGTTCTGGTTAATCTTTGCATGTTCTGTCTTGACCCCTTTCCCTCGTTCCTTCTCTTTTACTAATGGTTGGGGCTTCATGCCTAGCTGCTTTAATTGCTACAGCACAGCTGGCGAATAGAAAAGCACCCCAGCTGAAAATCGTTCACAGAGAATGTGTGCATGTTTATGTGCCTGTTCAAGAGGCTTGGTACTCTGCAGTGCTTGAGTAGGCCCGCTCGCCTAAGTGTCTGTGTCACAGCGTGTAGGGTGCTTGTCTGAGACTGAACTTTAGTAAGTAGGGGTGTCTGTCTGTAAGCATGTCTGTGCACCAGTCTGTTTCTCCTCCACCCACCTAGTGGACTGCTGTCTGAAGAGCATGGGGCTAAAGATCTCCCCCAGGGCTCGCGAACTGAGCAGATTCTTGGGTGCGTTGTGACACACCCGGGACCAGTGGCGCAGCAGGCAGTGCAGGGTGAGCCAGTATTGCACCGGCAAGCTGGGCGCGCTGGCAATGCGTCGCAGCAACTGGGCACACTCCTCTGGGTTCTGCACCTCTGTGAGACCAAGAAACACACGCACACAAACACACACACATATATGACTATAAATGTGGACACACATGTGCTGCCAAACACTGCTGAAAGCATCCTCAGTTGAAGCTAGAGCGGTTTGCTGAGCAGACTTTAGCACGCTTCCATTCGACCACTGGGGTAATGGAAAAAGCCCTTGTGCACAGTAGGGTTAGGAAACCACACAGATTGTGTGTACTCAACAATGAGTCAGGAGTGCAAGGTACACTTGCAGGTGATTGGTTAGCACTGAGATATGGGAGATATAGCTTCAGGCTTGTTTTAGATGCAATTTACCACAGAGATCCTGTTTCTGGCCATGTGACAGAAAGATAACCCGGCTACTGCTGAGGACCAGAACAGAGGGAGGTGTGGGAGAGGGAAGGAGAACCCAAAAACAAAAGTAGAAAAGCAGAAAAGTGACAGACGGAGAGATATAGAGGGAGACAAAGCAAAAATATACAAATTGGAGGGAGAATGAGAGTGTTTCTCCCCCTCACTTCCTCTCTTCCAACAGGGGGATATTGACACTAGGTCCAGGTCCTCTGGGTTTCCTCCAAAGGTACAGAGTGTTCAATAGCTAGGCCAGCTGAAGATTAGGTTAGGGCTGCCGCTGTGAGCCAATCATTAACTAGACACCATGTACCTTTGGGTTGAGGCAGGGCCCACTGAAAGCCTGTACTCAAATATTCTGTATTGAAATATTCCGAGAGCTACCAACACATTCAACAAACACCACATGTAGATTTGGACTTGATCAATACTCCAGTAGAACATTAACGGGAAGAAGAGTACTCGGATGAGAGAAACTGGGAGTGTTACACGTCACAAAATGTGTGTTTGTACCTTGGGCGGTGTGTACCAGCTGAGTGTAAATGACCACTGGGATGACAGGCTGGGGAAGATCCTGCAGGTACCGACGGAGACCATCACACAGCATCTGCAGGTCCATCTGGTCCAGGTCTGGAGACGGAGGATCTGAATACACACACACACAAGCACTCAATGTCTGACACTTTTCCTATTCTTTTGGGTGCACAGTAAGTTAAATAATTATAAATAATTTTGGTGTAAGCATGAGTCATACCAGTGTCAAAGCACTGTCTGACATCAAGTCCACCACCGGCTGTGAAGGTTCGGTACAGCGTTGGGTTATCTAGACCTACGAAGAATTAAAGAGGACATAAGCCACTAGATTAGATGCAATTACTTTGATTGCTAGAAAGCAAAAAAAACAAAAACAAAAAAAAATACATTCAGGGACATTCAATCATGTTGTTTATATGCAGTACTAAAATAATTCAGACTGGAATAATTCACTAAACTAAAACACCAAGGCACATTATTTGAAAACATAAAACTATGCTAGTTATCTTTCAATGCAAAACTAAAAAATAATTATATTTGTAAGCATTTTTAATCAGATTTAGCTCACTTGGTAAGAGCATAACACTTGTCACAGCAGGCTTGTGTGTTTGATTTCCATGGGGGCCCAGTACAAACATGTACCAAAGGGTGGGCTGTAGACGTCTACAGATTACTATTTTTTAAGGCCGATAATGATTATTAGGATACAAAAAAGCCAATATCAGATTACTTGATATGATTATTTTGGTTTAAATAATTACACAGAATTAACAGTAAACAATTTCAATGTCATTTCTTAATACATTACATCAATAAAATAGATATTGATAGTTGCCCAAATAATGAACAGTCATCAGTATTGGCGCAAGAACGCGTGCAAGCGAGGCAGGCATATCCGGCTTAACAACCAGAAAGTGGGGGGATGCGTAATCTGGTGCATTTTACACATATTTATGACTAAACAGTGTGAATTCTCCACAAGAACAACTGAAAGCATTCAGTAATTAAAGGATTAGCCAATATGTTACATTTTTATACCCCACACACACGAACAACCCCCCCCTCATATACTCGCACGCGCACACACACGCACACACACACGCACACACACACACACACACAGTCCCAGCTAATGCAGGCGTTCTGAGCAGATCTGTGACAAGACGACAAAAAGTTCAAGTTCATTCCTTCAGCGAAATACAAAACGATTTCGCATTTAGAGTGGCCAATTTACCAATGTCCCTTTTCATATACATGAATGTCTTTCATCTAAAAATGCAGGTTGAAACAATTTATTTTTGTATATTCATTCTGTTGATGCATTGTTGTTTATGGTTAGACAAGCTAAACGTGCGCAGAGATTGTGCTTTGTTCATGAATGTGTTTGTTCACATGCTCGCGCTGTGACAATCTTTAAACCACTGCTTTTTCAGGTCCGCAGGGAAAAACATATTTCAACTTGGGACACCAGGTCGGTGCAATTAATGATGATGTAGAACAGGGCACCAACAGGCTCTGCACCTCGTAGAGGAAGAGTTGAATTCACCTAGCTGGGCTATACGCCAAGTGAAAGATATTATAATATCACTGTAATTTGTTTTTGATAAGAATGGAATCGAATTGGGTTCTTCTCAGCCTTTCTACCCCACAATGCGCTCAATGATTTTACTAGTTTTGTTAAACCAGCAGCCTTTTGGCAAAGTTGGTGTAATATAATGATGGTTTTTATGATAAAGTAACAGACGCTTAGTTACAGTGGATATGAAAAGTCTACACACCCCTGTTAAAATGCCAGGTTTTTGTGATGTAAAAGAATGAGACAAAGATAAATCATGTCAGAACTTTTTCCACTTGTAATGTGACCTATAATGTGAACAATTCAAATGAAAAACAAACTGAAATCTTCGAGGGGGAAAATGAAAAATAAAAACCTTACAATAACCTGGTTGCATAAGTGTGCACACACTCTTATAACTGGGGATGTGGCTGTGTTCAGAATTAACCAATCACATTCAAACTCATGTTAAATAGAAGTCATTACACACCTGCCATCATATAAAGTGACTCTGATTAATCACAAATAAAGTTCAGCTGTTCTAGTAGGATTTTCCTGACATTTTCTTAGTTGCATCACAGAGCAAAAGCCATGGTCAGCAGAGAGCTTCCAAAGCATCAGAGGGATCTCAGTGTTGAAAGATATCAGTCAGGAGAAAGGTACAAAAGAATTTCCAAAGCATTAGATATACCATGGAACACAGTGAAGACTGTCATCATCAAGTGGAGAAAATATGGCACAACAGAGACATTACCAAGAACTGGACGTCCCTCCAAAATTGATGAAAAGACGAGAAGAAAACTGGTCAGGGAGGCTTCCAAGAGGCGTACAGCAACATTAAAGGAACTGCAGGAAGTACTGGCAAGTACTGGCTGTGTGCTACATCTGACAACAATCTCCCGTATTCTTCCTATGAATGGGCTATGGGGTAGGGTGGCAAGATGGAAGCCTTTTCTTACGAAGAAAAACATCCAAGCCAGGCTGAAGTTTGCAAAAACAAACATCAAGTCCCCCAAAAGCATGTGGGAAAATGTGTTATGGTCTGATAAAACCAAGGTTGACCTTTTTGGCCATAATTACAAAAAGGTATGTTTGGCGCAAAAACAACACTGCACATCACCCAAAGAACACCATACCCACAGTGAAGCATGGTGGTGGCAGCATCATGCTTTGGGGCTCTTTCTTCAGTTGGAACCGGGGCCTTAATCAGGGTGGAGGGAATTATGAACAGTTCCAAATACCAGGCAATTTTGGCACAAAACCTTCAGGTGTCCGTTAGAAAGCTGAAGATGAAGAGGAAGTTCACCTTTCAGCACGACAATGGCCCAAAGCACACATCCAAATCCACAAAAGCATGGCTTCACCAGAACAAGATTAACGTTTTGGAATGGCCCAGCCAGAGCCCAGACCTGAATCCAATTGAACATCTGTGGGGTGATCTGAAGAGGGCTGTGCACAGGAGATGTCCTCGCAATCTGACAGATTTGGAGCGCTTTTGAAAAGAAGAGTGGGCAAATATTGCCACGTCAAGATGTGCCATGCTAACAGACTCCTACCCAAAAAGACTGAGTGCTGTAATAAAATCAAAAGGTGCTTCAACAAAGTATTAGTTTAAGGGTGTGCACACTTTATGCAACCAAGTTATTGTGAGTTTTTTATTTTTCCTCCTCAAAGATTTCAGTTTGTTTTTCAATTGAATTGTTCACGTTATAGGTCACATTAAAGGTGGAAAAAGTTCTGACATGATTTATCTTTGTCTCATTCTTTTACATCACAAGAACCTGGCATTTTAACAGGGTGTGTAGACTTTTTATATCCACTGTATATTCAACGTGTAGGCTAATATCTAGCTAGAAGCCTGGTTTGTCAGCTAGCTGACCGCAATTGTTGCAAAAAATGTTGGCTAGGGAACACTAATCGGCTATTGAAAACATGCTGGTTTGGACATGGTTCGGATTCAGAATTCCGAAGCAGACAACTTTCTGAAAAAATGTCGGTAAAATGAGCAACATATTTGCTCATATTTGGTATATTTGGTAAAATGGGCAACCTCAACTTCTTGGTAAAGAAGTATTTGGTAAAATATCTCTTATTTGCACTTCTGGTCAGATGCTAACTGCGTTTCGTTATACTGTACTTGTTCAATGACAATAAAGTTACATATAATCTAATGAATAGCAATGACGCCAGGCGGAGGATCAGAAACAGACCCCGAAATCGACGCCTCGGGTGCCGGGTCTTCATCTGATAATGAGCAGCCACCTCCAATGCCTGAGCCTCCTCGCAAAGAACAAAAGAGAAACGAACCAACCGCGACCCCAAATGCCAACAACCCAAGCCAGAGGACACATTGGCAGTGCACTTGACAGTTTTCTTTGTGTGACGTGCAGATTTGTGTGACATCAGAGAATGTACTGTTACTCGTGCGCACAGAAAAGGAGAGAGTGCGTGGGACATGTCTGTTAATGAGCTCAAAGCATTCATTGCGCTTTTGTATGTCCGCGGCGCATGCAGTGGGAAGAGCATGGATTTGGAGTCATTTTGGTCTGATCGATTTGGGGTGAACTTCATCCGAGACCATGCCAAGTAACTGCTTCTGAGAGATTATGCGACATCTGCGTTTTGACGACAAGAAGACTACGCTTGGAAACTGACAAGTTTGCTGCAATCTTAGATACCTGGAAAGGTTTTGTGAAGAATTGCTTGTTACAAGCCAGGAGAGTTTGAATACATTTTAAATTAATTGGATGATACACTGCAATGTTTTCACTTGAAGAGAAGGCCGTGAAGTGCAGTTATAAGCTGTAGTAATGAGGATCTGGTGTGTATAATTTTGGGGAGTCTGGGGTGATGTGACGAGGAACAGGTGTGCGAAATAGTGGAGAGGTCGCGGTGTTCTATGAATGCGGAGCTAGCAGCCGGAGGCTGGCGTGATCACGGGAGGCACCGTGAAAGTGAAGGCTATTGTAAATAATTTTTTCAAATTCATTAACCATTTAAAATAAATTCTGTAATTCATTCATTTTGGACTATTCTATAGTTTGATGACGACCCAGTAGGTGAACTGATGCTCTGGCTGGATGGTGATGTTGCGGAGGAGAATGTGTATGCTAATAGGGCCGATTCGTATGCTAACGACGGCAAACGGCGTTCGGTTCTGGCTGTTAATGTTCGTCTGAAAGGCTTGGCGGTTCTAGTGATAACAGCCCACTGAATGTCCATCTTATGACCGCTAACGTTAGTTTGAAACAATTAACTAACTTACAGTATGGCCAAAAAGCAGACCAAAACAATTAGCTCACGTGTTAGTCAGAAATACACAACGTTAAATGTTTTGAGCACATGCAAACTTTTCCCACACACACGGAGTCGAAAAGGAATTTGTCCATGTGTTTACCTACCGACAGTCGGCAAACACAGCCTCACAACAAACAGGAGGGGCAGACGTAGCTAGTTCGAATAATGATGTATAAATCTCCATGTCCGTTGACACAAACTCTGTGCATGTTTCTGTGTTGCATCTCGAGAATCGGGATATTAGATGTACTCAGTGGATTTTATTAAAATGTAAAAACAATAACAATAATTAGGCCCTATTCATTTTGCGTACTTTTAACTTGAATCTCGTACCTGCGTACGTGGACAGAAAATTGCGTAGTTCGTACTCAAAATGCATGCAGGCCTGTTACACGTTAAGCTATTTTTCTCATTTCTCTCATCCCTAGCTGCAACCTTATTCAAATTAGTGCCCGAAAACAAATCACTGATTTGTTCATCGATTCTGGCAAATCCACAAGACTGAAGAGGGCCAGTATTCAGAAATTTACCAAAACTAGTGACCTCAAATGTAAAACTCATGGGTTGATTTGAAATGGATACAGCAACCCATAGAGATAAGAAAATTCTGAAATAGGAGAGAAAAATGTGTTGACGGATGAAGAAATGACTGCTGCGCTCAGCACACTTCTATCACCCTTCCTCCAACAAGGCACACATACATTGCTCAACCTCCATAGGATTTCACATCAACATACTGGGGACATAATAGCATAGTGTAATGACCGCACATTGGACCCATGGGACATGCCAGAGGAGATGATCTTACTTGATGATGGGGCAAACATAGCCAAGGCTATCAAGGTATTGCACTGGATTAAGCTCCTGCTCTTGGACTGTTTTGTTTCTGATCCGACATCTCCCAATCAGGCTTGATAAAACCCATCTACCACGTGTCTGGAACACAGTGTTCTTGAATATAAACCAGAAAATCTTGTTTGGTTGTGCGTGCACACATGTGAGTGGACGCGCGCGCACACTTAACTTTCTATCCTTGCAGGGACCTAACATTGACACAGAAATCAATCGTCCCTAGCCCTTTCTTTTCCCTAACCTTATCAAGTCAATGAGTAGACGGTATGTGAATACTTGTCTAGAACACAGCCATCATTGTCATAAAGTACAGTACCAGTCAAAAGTTTGGACACTCATTCAAGGGTATTTTGTAATTTTACTATTTTCCACATTGTAGAATCATGGTGAAAACATCAAAACTAAGAAATAACACATGGAATCATGTGGTAACCAAAAAAAAGTGTTAATCAAATCTGACAGATTCAGACACCTTTGCAGGGTACTGTATATATTTAGTGAAAAATAGCTTGAAGTACAAACTGCAGCATTAGATTATTATATAGTACTTTCATCTTCCAACAACCATGAAGCAGATCACTTCTTTCATTTTCCTCACTGCCCCTGCTTTCACACACACTATGCACACAGATCTTCAGTAAGGGGGAAACAGTGAGCTAGAACAATGTTTTCTAGCCACTGAGGTACAAATTCCTTAGAGCTTGTCTAGAGAGAGGTGCAGTGTGGAATATTTAAAGACAACATTATTCTCAAGAAATTTCCCATGGTTTCTAAATAATAATAAGAACAAAATGCAGAAAAATGACAATATTGTTATATTCGCATTATTTAACTTCGTATATAACAAGCCAAAAAAGCAGTATACTTAAAGCATATAATTTTGTAACCACTTATGTTGTACTTGAAATATACTCTTAATCCCTGGTTTCTGAGCAGCATTCCAAGCAGAAATGTACTGACCGCCACACTTACCTATGCCTGCTAACAGTTCCATCTGATAATGATCAATGCACGGCCGAAAGGATGTTATTACATTCATATTGTTGTCAGAATCATCCATTTTATTCACCCAAGCAATTTGTTTCTCCTTGTTTTTTAGTCAAGCACTTAGTTTGGTACTGTCAGGGTTAATTTAAATATAACGATAAGCCTATATCTGAACTCTGAAGATAAATTTAACTTTTGAGATGCAATCTACCCTGCCTATACCATGTGTGAACGGCGTGCACTTTGAAAAAACAAGAGTCATTTACCTTAGAATGTATTCTTCTTGTGCATTTTTGCACTGCTTCTTGTGCCATATTGTTTCTTGTGAATTATTCATCAAATACATTTATATTAAATTAATATAACTTTCTGGTGGATAGCCTAGTTAGTGTTGGTCCAGTAATGGAAACACTTCTGGTTTGAGTCACAGCACCAACAAGGAGAAAATCTGTAGAATGATCTTGAGCAAGGAACTTTAAACCTTGCTCCTAACCACTGTAAACTGCTTGAAATAAGTGTACAAAATTAGTAAAATGTGGCATACATTTTTTTTTCTTTTATGTCAGATAAAGGTATTTGACTAGTCTTGCATATACAAATAGCCTTTTCTAATGACCAGTTAATACTAGTTCAGTGTGTACTTGCCAGCTTAGCTTACCTTTCCTCTCGATGGCCTCCAGTAGCCGGGCCAGCATTGGGGGAGCTGTCTCTGGGGGAGCAAACTGCTCTGTCAGGTCCAGTAGGGCTGAGCCTGGAAAACAAAAGGAGAATTAGTGTTTTCAATCTTTCCATTTTTATGGCATTATCACTATAAAAGTAATCTTTAAGAATCAACACATGTAGCATTGGGCAATGTCTGGAATGACACACAGTCCCATCAACAGGAGTAGGCAAGATCGTGTGCGCAGTGTGCCTGAGTGACGTGAAAATCCAGAGGAGAAAACGCCAGTTATGAACTATTATAATTTTTATTATTACTATGTCGTTTTCACAAGGGAAACTCTAAGAAAGCTAGCTAACGCTAGCTTTGGCAAACTGAGAATCAGTGTTGGGGAATGTTACTTTTAAAAGCAACTAATTACAGTAAGTAGTTAGAGTTCCCATAAAGTAACTTACTTAGTTATGTTACTTAGTTACTTGCTGTAGAAAGTAAGGTGTTAAGTTACTTAGTTACTTTAAGATAAGTCCTTTCATTTTATATTCAAGTGTTGGTCACTTTTGTCCAGAAGGTACACATTTAGTGGGTTATCGTATAATTAGTTAGGTATTGCATAGTCAGTGTCAGTCACCAGGATGTAACATTATCATCAATCATTATACAGCAAGTGACCAATCCTATTATCTCAAGTAATCATATACCATAATGACAAACAATATTTGCGTTTAGTTCTTCAATCAAAAATCTCTTAAATCAATAAATTATTTCGTATTGTAAGTGCCTCCACATTTTCAGGCCTAGCTTATTCAACAGCCTCTATGTACAGACATCAATACTAGATAGAGCTATTGCAGTGAAAAACAAAGAACTGCTGTAGCCTTGTACACTGAAAAACATACGGTCTCAAAAAAGAAATCGTTAGACACACTGCAATTTGAAATCTCTGCAATAATGTGCATTAATCCATTAATGTTTCATGAATTCATTCATAGGTGAATTATTACTAAATCTTTTTTGAAATTATTCAGAATAATCACGTTTAGGAACAGAACATTTATTTAGATTGTCCTACTGAGGATGATTGGGGATAGAACTTTGGTACAACAGGCAAAATACAAAGCCTTTAGCGAGCTGTGCGTTTTATACTCTTCCAACTCATTATTAGCTAAATAACAATTGTTACTGGAGTTCTGAACCTCCTCTTGAACTCGTATGCTTCAACGTCTGGCTACAGGGCGCATCTCCAATGCCACTTGTAATAATGCAATGAGAGCGGGACAGCATTAGAATGCAGGGCATTTAATAGGCCTGCATTCCTCCAAAGCTTTCACCGCCAATGCTAACTGTACAGGCAGTACAGACTGAGAGGAGGGAGAGGAAGAAACAGCCTGGTCACCGGTCACAAGGGGATCAGATGTGTCTGTTTCACCCACAACACTAGCTTACTATCACAGGCGGGCAAACAGAAGAAAGACGATCACAACTAGCAGTTACTAATGTCTGTCCAAACCTGGCATGCCCACCGGGTACGACCCCGTCTATAGTAGTATCGCCATAGGAACCAACTCAGGTGATGACGTGACACTAAAGAGATCAAAAAAGGCACTGCAGCCTTGCTCAACGGAGATTCAGACTCCGGCCACTCTCCCATGGGGACGACAGTTTCAAAGTCATTCCCGCAGTCTCTTCAACGCCTGCCTGGAGACCCCAGATGCTCCGGCCCGACAGAGCAGGGGCAGTTGTGGCTGGAGCTTTGCTGGAGGCGGCTAGGAAGAAGAGCAGGTGCAGGCAGCCACCGGGGATGAAGCAGTAGGCCTATGACAAGGCTGTCTTTGGAGCGGAAGGTATTTATCCAGGTTCTTCCTGTCTTCTTCCTCTTCCGACTCGGACAAAACCAAACCGAATAAGCCGCCCTCCAACAGTGGCGCATTTAGAAGAGCAGGCCCTCCGTCTCCTTTAGAGCCGTCAAAAAAGACGACCAGAGATGCCACTGGGCCACCACACTATTTGCCATGACGCATCCAGCACACACTGCCAAAGCCTGCATCAACAGCAAAATAGTGCCCTGCGGTTGTTGCCACCTCCACCTCATCCAGAGACCGGGAAGAGTGGCCAGTCGAGAGCCTGGACAAGAGAGGCTGCCAGCAAAGCCACGTTATTGGCTGTGCCAAAGTCATGTTTGAAGTTGATGTTTATAAAAAAGATTTCTACTAAATTGTTCTGAGTGACTGAGATATTCCTCATAACCAATTTTTTTTGCCAGCCTGTCTATCAGTTTGTATTGATTTGTAGTCTTCACATATTCTTTTTTGACACTTGCAGTATTATCCCCCCCACCCAAAACCACCCTGGACTAGCTAATACTATTCCAGCCTCGTCCGGTAAGGGAAAGGGGATGAGTCAAGTTGTCTCTTTGTTTAAAATTTAGTCTTGTAAATGTTAGAGGCAGGATCCTACACAGTCTATGTTTAAATAAAACATTTGTCACCATCACTCGTCAATGGAATTGATATATTGCCCAGCCCTAAATAGATCATAAAATACTGGAGGCTAAAAGAAATAAAGACAGGAAAAGGATGAACTGAATGCTAAAGTCTGCATTCATATGACAATTTTTTTCAATGATTCTGAAGGTAAAATGTAATAATTCAAACATTTTGAATAAAATCGTTCAAACCTGCTGTAGCAAAGCCATGAGCTAGTTATTGGTAACAGGGAGTAAATTCATCCTGCCCTCTCCAACACACCACAAAGTGGTCCATTTTGGGATTCCACTTCAGCCACACCTTGCCCCCAGACTATTAATAAATCAATCCCCACATTGTCATGCATTCAAATGTCTTGACGTGGTGAGCAGGAGAGCGGCTGTACCTTTTAAATTCACAGTAAGGGATTTTGGCAGTGGAGCGTGACTTCAAAAGGTATAGAAGCAGACAGCAGACCAAAAGAGTGGTGGAAACCCAAAACGCAACCATGCACAACCAAACGATTCAGGTAGGAAAGGTGCTGAGCAGTAGATACAATTAAGGTCTCGTTGGGGTGGACCAAGGGGATTTGCAAACACCCTGTGATTTTTATAAGACAAGTTAGGTCTGAGCCCACCCCCCACACACTTTTTTCCTTCCATTAGATCTTAGCATCCAGGTGTGGACATGAAAGGGTCTGGGGGCTGGCACAGATTTTATTTGGATTTGTCAAAAGGCTATTTTGAAAGAGCACTTTTCTGAAAGGTCCAACTGTTCTGGGCTTTGAGTCTGCAGTTTCAAACACAGACAAACATGAATGGAGCCCCTTTCAGGTTCATTTTCCTCCCTCTTTACCCTGAAATTATTACTTTTTTTAATGGGCACGATACTGGGCATCTAGCATTGCTATCTATGCATACTCGCTGGTTATTCGCCTGAAAACAGACGCTCCACCACGAGGTTGCTTGCTTTGCTAAATTATGATCTGCCACATTTAACACCACGTCCTCGTTAGCGGACTGAAAGCTATGGAAAATGTTTTCTGGTTGCGTGTGAACTGAATGGATTAGCAGAGAGAGAATGTCAGCGACCAAACACACTTAACCCAATGTAGAGTAAAAAGACATCATCTGGGAAACATTACTGTGTGGAACGCACCACACAGACAAGAAAGAGAGGCATTTTCTTAGAAGCAGTGAGCTTTGAGGTACTAGCTACAACACCAATGTTTCCTCAAATAGAGAGCTAGACATCGAGTGCCACTTCTGCGCGACTTGGAAGTATAACCTTCCTACCCAGACAGATATCCTACACTGCTGTCCCTTCCACTGCCAAAGAACTTGGCCTCCCGCTTCTGGGAAACTCACTTCACAACCGTGGGCTAAATTTACA
Organism: Esox masquinongy; assembly: GCA_016801175.1. NCBI lineage: Eukaryota > Metazoa > Chordata > Actinopteri > Esociformes > Esocidae > Esox > Esox masquinongy. The sequence goes on from JACXGI010001634.1 coordinate 79,402, forward strand.
CCTAGCCTCACTGCTACTAAAAGTCAATATGTAAGACAACAACTTTAGGCCGAGATAGTTTCATAATGTTCTAGTATGTCAGTAGTAGTAAACTTTGGTTGAATATAACAGAAATGTTTCGGGTTTGTTTAAACATGGTAATTGTTTGTTCTGTATCATTATAAGACCTAGTACAGTATACGTTTTTGTAGGCAATTTTTAAACGCAAACTTTCTGAAGGTACGCTGTAATGCCTAAGGATGAATTCAAAGATTGATAATTTACGTTTATCTTAGTGTTGATAAACTCAAAGTTTCATACTTCTATATACTTCCCCCTTCTTGGGATACAAACCCATAACCCTGGGAGTACAAACACTATGCTCTTACCAAGTGAGCTACATAAGATCATAATATAGTAGCCTAGCCTATGCAAAATAAAAACACATTCAAAACACATTTTAAAACAAAAAGCTATATAATGGAGTTTCTGTTGAGGCTCTAAAATGATCCATGCTACCTTAGAGAAGAGGGGAGATGTAAGCTATGGCAAATGGGGAACAGGTGATGGAATGTTGACCAGCCAATTCACACAGCACTGCTGTCCAATTTAAACATACATTTTACAAAACTGTTTTTAACATATTCATGACAGCACTATTGACAATGGCTGTCAATCATCGTTTATGGTATCCTAATATCTCCCTACCAGCGTCAGTAATATATTTTTTCTAAACTTAAAAACAACTATGTATGAATTTACATAACCACATTATGAGAACAAATACGTCATTATGACTTTGACCACACTATCGCTACTTTGGTGACTAAAATCCCATGCTACCCACACTTTAAAGGAAATAAGGAAATACACCACCTAAAGTAAAATGCTACTTCTACACACACACACACACACACACACACACACACACACACACACACACACACACACACACACACACACACCTTAATGTTGACCCAGAAATCCATGTTCCCTTTTCCTTAGCCCTAAACCTAACCCTTAACTTAACCTGGCCCGGATCTTAATAACCAAACTCAGAAATAGAAATCGCATTTTCTCAAGTCACAACCTGCCAAAAAATATTGTGGGGAGCTATTTTTCAGGTTTTACTATCCTATATTTTATAAATTGTTACCAGGTAAATGCTTAGAACATATTCTTATTTACAACAACACTCTCAGGGACAGAACATGTTTACTCACCTTGTCAGTTCAGGGATTAGAACCAGCAACCCTTCATCTACTGGGCCAACATTTCATTTACTGGCCTTTTTTTCCCAAAAGTATGGGCCCATTTTGTCACAAAACGGCCACTCTTTCTTGATTACTTTTGTTACAATATTTTTATTCTAATACTCCAAGTATTGATTCAGATTGTTTAGGTTTGTTGGATTTACATTTTCTTCCCTCAGCCCAAATTGGTTGGAGAACATTCCCTCAAACCACAGTAAAATTCAAAGTGTCCGGGGTCTGGGGCTGTGTTTATTTACTCTATCCATAGCTGCCCTGTGAGTAACATGGGGAGGGGGAGGTAAAGTTACTTCTCAGTACCATCGGGCAAACTTGATCATTCCAACACCGACAGGCCAGTGTCAAGTGACAGACAGAAAATTTCAGAAATGTTAAGGCCTAAGAGTTGGTGATTTCCATGAAGGGTTGGCACAGGATCAAGTGAGATCAAATAAAGAGTTCTGATGGAGGAACCTCAGGGTTAGAGAGGTCTAGAGAAAGAGAGGCAGATGCAAAAATGAGGCAAAAAGATAGCCATAGAGAGGCAGAGGCAGAGAGCCAAACAGACAGTATATTAACTCCCTTCTCTGGCCCCATTACTCTGTGGAGAGCGAAACAGGGCAAATATACAGGTAGGGTTAGATTTTTTTTAGATTTAGCTAAGAATGGGAATATTTTTTAGCTGTCTGCATTATTAGAATACCAATAACATAACATTTCACCCAGACTTGAAACAATTACTCAAAGTCAAAAGCAGCCAATTGCTACATAGGCTATGCATGAAACAAAATCCTCCACCCCCCAAGAAACCTGCCTCCTTCTCATTTAGAAACACTTCAGAAAAGTGAGCACTGAATGTACAATTAACCCTGGTCTTGTTTTCACAGCAGCTGGGACCTCTGTACCAATCAGAGCACTCTGTAAATGTCATCTCTATGAGTAACTGGTTGCCCTGACAACTTAAGGAGAGCCCTAGAAACAGAGCAAAAGAGGGCCCCCTCTTGAACAAGTCTTCACAAGCCAGCTTGTTTGGCATGCCACATAAAATCCCTTAGGCCTCAGCTCAGTCAGCCAACCACAGGTTGAGGAAGTAAACGCATTTGCCACTGTGGTAGGGCAGGCAGTGATGTCGGCTACAGGGGAACAATCTCTCACAGTTCAAATAGTACGTCTTAACTGGCTGAACTGCAGAAATTGCTGTGGCCAGGCCAGGCATGGGGCTTAAGAGATGGACTAAAGATAGCGCACACCTTGGTTAAATGTAAGATCTTATGTAACCAGTATTTTTTTAGAGATGCTGTTCTTTCTTTTTATCTGAGCAGGAAGTAAGGTAAAAGCAGTATAAGTGAAAACTGAAACATTACAGAAGCCATGGTTTCAGATGTGTGACTTAAGACTGTCTATTTTTAAGAGGCATCTTTTACATCTTTACGAATAGTATTAGAAAGCTATTGGTTTAAAGCCACAGGTCAATGTGGCTTATTAGTTTAACGTGCAGTGTTACACATGGACACATGAAATGGAGTTACAAGCATTAGAAAACTGAGACTATGTCTCCCCCTACAGAGAGAAATGTGCCGCACATGCTTGTTGGAGTGATAAATAGAAGATAAACAGAAGGAAAAAAATTAATAATTTGTTGTTTTTTGTTTAAAATCTTAGAGTGTAGATTGAATGTCTATAAGAAACCTGTATTGGACTGGACAATTTCAATACTCACAATTAAAGATTTAACCATGCAATTATGAGACAGATAAAGTCAAGAGAAACACTTACATACAGAGATATTATACAGTTGACCCAAAACAAAAAACCTAAGCCTAGGTCTGTTCATTTAAACAATATAGTCCATTATAATCTATAAAATACAATGTAATCTACATTTGTTCAGTCATTATTGAAACTGACCACAATACAGTAAAAGGGAAATGTGCCAATCAGAGGGAGGTTTCTTCAGTATGCTTTAAAAAAAAAAGTAATATGAGTGGGAGCCACAGCATTTAATATGGGCTGGGGTATCAGTAGCAATAACTCCCCCTTAGATCACTATATAACTCCGCG